>QWTY01021712.1:0-14938 GCA_008033365.1 Pseudorectes ferrugineus
GCCCCGGGCGGCCGAGGGACCGGCCGCGTCCCGCAGCGCGGGGACCCCAGCCGGGCCCGAGAACACCGGTGACAGCCGGGCGTGAGCGCGGGCCGGGCGCTGCTCCCGGGCCGCAGGTTGGTGCGGGCGGGGCGGCTCCTCGGTGCTGTCAGGCATTGCTGTTGTTACTGCTGTGAAAATACCCAGAGCACGCTCCGGGAGCGAGCTCGTCACGCTGCACCTGGCTCCAGGTGGGAGCTCGGCACCGTCAGAGCGACCGTACCTGCCTGCCCATCCCAGAGGGAAGTCATCCTTCCCTTACGTAACTGCGCACAAGGAAATGCTGGTGTCACAGCGCTTCTCTTAATCAAAATTGAATTAATTTGTTTCTGGGGTTGCAAGGTCAGCTGGAAAAGGCACACCTCAAACACGGAAACTGCATTTTTTAGATTATTTCAGAGAGGTGATCTGTCAGACCTTTATGTGAGACTTTCCTCTCTGCTTTTGTGAGGGGAGCTCATGGTGAGAAAGGAGAAGTGTATGACACGTGTCTCCTCCTGTTCTTTGTCATAGCATAGAGGTAAAATTATTACACAATCCTGTAAATCAGGTCATCCTATGTGTGTTTAATCTGTGAAGGAGATGGAATGTTGTGTGCCTTAGATAAATTTGGGATATACTGAAAATCAGTAAGCTGGACATAGACCTAGGTTTTGTCAAATATTATGAAGTTCATGTAGGTTGAAGAGTTTTGTATATAGTGACGATTATTTCGCTCTGTAGACATGTTTTTTTTTTTGTGTGTGGCTGTATTTAATGTTTTATTTTGGATGACACTGGTATAGCTATTCAGTGCATAAATACAATTAGTTAATGGTATTTCAACACTGGATATTTACTTGAGGTATTTTTTCCAGAGCTGACTTATTCTCTCAGGAACAGATTGCTGAGCTTTGCAGTTGGGCCATTTTCATTGAGTCATTGCACCTACTGGGATGACTACAGCAAGCTGATGTGCAGCATCTCTGCGTGATATGAGGGAGTAGCACCAAATTTTAGATGTGAAAAATGCAGAGTAAGAAAATGCCTATGGTTGGGATGATCGTAGGTGCAGCACATGTGGATGGCTGCAGAACAGTGAGGTGCAGCTGGATCTGAGGTGAAACTTCAGGAAGGTTCTATCATTACAAGGCTGATAAGCATCCAGGTAAATTAATTAAGGCATACTGACCTTACCAAGGAATGTGGTACCAGGTTAGGCCAGCACGGTGTTCCGTGATCTCAGTTCAGAGAAGATGTTTTTCTTGCTGTGTCACCATTGGGAGTTGTAGTTTCATAACCAGTGTATGCTGCTGCTCTCTACAGACCTTTTCTTCCCCATTCCTACCTGGTCTAACATCTGAAATGGGTGCTGTGTGCAGTATTTAATGTAAAAAATACAGGCTCTGGGTGTTAGAGCAGGGTGTGGGGCAGCAGTGGTGTTTACATGCCGAGTCACGCAGAGCTTTTCATGTCAAGGTGTGCTGCTATTGCAGTGTTGGGAGCGTAAATCCCGTCTCCCCCTCTTCCTGCCAGGGCTGTGTGTGTGCTGCTTCTGTGCAGATGCAGCTTCCTGGAATTGTATAAACGACATCTATTTTCCTGCATGTTCAGCCTTATTGTAGGCTGCGTCCTTTTCTTCCTCCCCCTCTGGTTTTGTTACATTGCTTTCAACTTTGTTTTTTTAAAACAGGATTTCTACAACTGGCCTGATGAATCCTTTGAAGAAATGGATAGTACATTAGCTGTCCAGCAGGTATTCCTACTTACATGAAATGTTGTTAATGGGTGCAGTTTCCTCCGTTTTGTGTTCTGGTATATAAAATGGAACAGGGCTATTTATCTGCTTAGGATGTTGCTGCACAGCTGTGAATTTCATAAGCACCTATGTGTATTAAAAAATTATTGTTAATTTTGTTTGCAGAAATAACTAGAATTCCCATGTCTGGTTTAAACAAATCAGATTTAAGAAAATGGTAGGGGTTTCTCTGAAGGTTTTTTTGGTTTGTTTTGAGATGAATGTTAGAATTTACCCATTCTTGTACCTTTTTTAATTGAAGAAAGGCATTTTTTAGATCTGGCATTTTTAATACCAGTTTCCTTACCCTGCCCATCTACTCTTGAACCTTTTAGTCTGTCAATCATTTCTTAAGTAAGAACTAAATCCCTCCAAGATGTAATGTCTTAAATATACTGTCTTACTGTAATTACAACAAGATCTAGTTTTGTTTCTCCCTCCCCCTGCCAGTATATTCAACAAAACATAAGGGCAGACTGTTCCAACATTGATAAGATCCTTGAACCTCCCGAAGGCCAGGATGAAGGTGTATGGAAGTATGAACATTTAAGGTAAAAATCCATCTTTTGTCAACATTCTGTCTTGGTTCTAAGTTTTGTTCATTGATGGTGGTGGTGGTGAATCTATTTGAATGTGACACATCAAAACTAACTTAAATGAAACTTGATTTTTCCACGGTTAAGTATTGGTATTATTTTCTGAATTCCTTGTTCTTTCTAAAGATTTATAATGTGCTCTGATCCTAATGGTTTTTTTAAAGAAGATGTTTGTACCTCACTTCAAAAGTTGTACTAGCATGTCTTGAATATGAAGATATAGTAATGAATTTCCATAGCACTTTCTCATAGTATTGTCAGTTCTTCATCTCCACTAAGTGGATGGTAGTGTGATTTCCAGATGCTCCCAGTGCTTTTTCTGAAACAAACAGGCTGGGAAAGCAAGAGTATCTGTGTCTTACCGTTCTTTTTCTGCTTGTAAGGAAACAAACCTTTTTGTCTACCTCTGTTTTTTTTTAATTGCAGTACAACAAATACATTCAGCCTTGGAAGTTTGTGCCTTAAAGTATTTTTCAGTTGTAGTGTAGTGATTAATACATATGCAGTAATCCTTTTGTCCTGATTTTTATTTTTTATTTTTCTTATAAGCATCTCTTCTCACTTTATTGAGTATGTGCTCAGGAATAAGAGCAGTTCTAAGCTCCTCCTAGCTTCAGACACCTTGATTTTTTGCCTCACATTTTCTTTTTCTCTCCTCTGGTGTGCAATAGTTCCAATAGGCAACAGGGAATCCTCAGGAAAGGAAGTATTATCTACAAACAGTTGCAAAGTCACATTTTAAGAATTCCCCCTGTCCTTTCATATACCCGCAAAAAATTTTAGATTCATAGAAGTGACTTGTCACTATGACTTGTGAGTTTTGGAAAATTTATGCAGATTTTCTTGTAGGATGGAGGGCTGAGTTCTCTAAAGTTCAAGAATGCACTTTCAGATACACTCCAGTGAAAGCAGTATTCCAGAGGTCCCACTCTGTTAATGATCTGAGGTGGGACTTTAGCCCCTTAATTGATTGGAAATACATCTTAGAAGGATGAAACAATCCAACTATATGAGTTTAACACTTACACTCCTAAATTAATTTTCTTGAAGTGTTCTTTTAATTTTTTTTAATCTTTATTTGTGAAAGAGCACTTTTTTTCATAACAAAGTTGGCATCTTAAACACTTCCACTAAATGATATGTTAAACTCAGCCTCTGCTGTCAGTGAAGAATTAAAATATAATTGTTTAGCTGAGTAAAAAAACGATCTGCTGGTATGAAGATCAGAATGTCTAACCTGTTTTTTTTATGAGATACTTGCAGTGAGGAAACAAATAGTTGATTTTGATGCTGCTGTGTTCAATTTCTTTTAGACAATTCTGCCTTGAGCTCAATGGACTAGCTGTCAAGCTTCAGGTAATTCTTGAGACTTTTCTATTTTGTCAGGGAGGAGACTTTTTTGTGTAGATTGCAGAGCTTTATTCTAAATATATACACACAGAGCTAAGCAGTGGTTGGAGGTTTTGTAAGATTTTAAGGGCTTATGGCAAATAACCCTTTTGGGGGGTGGACAGGGCAAGGAAGTGATTTGAGAAGATCAGCTTCTTTATGTTGTTGGGTTTTGTTCTTAACTGAGCAATTGTTTTAACAGAGTGAATGTCACCCTGACACATGTACTCAGATGACAGCAACTGAACAATGGATTTTTCTCTGTGCAGCTCATAAAACTCCCAAAGAGGTATGGATGTGTTTTAGAAAACTGACTCCAGTGATGCAGGAACTTCCTTTTACAGTTTATATGTTCATGGGGAGACTGTTAAAGCTGGCTTCTTACTCAAACTGAGAGCTTATGTGGGTTAAGAGTATCACTTGAGCTACTCTTCTTTGCCATTCTGTAGTGTTTTACAGAGGAACAGGATGAGGTAAAAGGAACTGCTTTTTTACCTCAGTATTAGTGGCTTTACACATTCCCCTCTTTTCTCTCTGGGTTTGTGTTGAGCCTGCCTGAAGCTCAATGGAAAAAGCTCTTTGTTTAATTGACAGAAGAGTACATGCTGAGAATAGGCTCTCATCTTCAAACTTTGGCCTTGATCCACAGTGTAAGCCTGACACTGCAAATGTGACTGCATGTGCTCATTCTTAGAGCAGTTACTCCGAAAAGGTGGTGGAGTCATAAAAATGCTTCAAGTCAAGTGGGTGTATCAGCATGGCATTAGCTTGTCTCCCTCAGTGTCCAATTAGTTTAAATGTTGTTTGGATCTTCTATTGAACCACTTGATACATCTTTTTTTTTGCCTTCAGAAAGTCTTTGTTGCATTTGGTTATGATGGTAGTGCAGTTTGTCATATTTATCTTCATATTTCACCTTCCAGAATAAGGTATTGGTTCTTTTTAACCTTATCTTTCCTGTCCTGTAAGATTTTTTTTCTTGTTTTGTTCTGCTTTTAGTGTCCTGGGATGTTTTGATTTAGCCAACTTCATGCCCACTCCCTCCTTTAACCCCTGTCCCTGCTCAGCATCTTGGCATGTCTGGCAGTGTTGTCCTCAGCTAGACTGGAGAACTTCAGGCTGCTTTTTATCTCTGAGCATGCAGCATTTGTGTCCTGTTTTCCATGTCCATAGCTACCAACTCATGGTCAGATAGGGGGTGATGGAACCTTGAACTGCTGACAGAAATTTACAACTGACAAGTCTTTTTCCTGAAATTGGTGAATGGCACAGTGGACAGACATTCCTTCTTTCAGTCTGTCTCAGTTTAGTTTTACTTTCTTCCTTTAGGTGTACTCAATTGCAGAGCCAGGGATGGCTTGTTACACACTTATTTACATTTATGATTTTGGTTTTCTCTGCCAAAGCAAAAAGCACTGATAGATTTAGGTGCAGGTTTAGCTTCAGAGCCTGTAAAAGAGCAAGTCTGGCAACTTGACTGTGTGGGAAACAAATGAGCTGTGAGGTAACAAATCATCTTTCCTTTCAGTGTACTCCTAGCATGTATTTTTATTATACAGCTTTGCTTAAGGAGAGGCATAAAATTCACTACTCATGTGCACAATGACATTGCCATAGTAACTTTTTTCTTGAAATAATTTACATGGGTTGTGAAGCAGAGAAAAGAAATGACTCACTTAAGGAGGAAAAGTAGTTATACTTTCAGACAAGCTCTGTGAAACTTCTGGGAATAAAAATGACCAGTGAAGTTAAAAGCATCAGGAAACCTAATAAAAATGTTTCTTTTTAAACAAGTTCTGACAATGTCGTGCATGTGCTCATACTTATGCTCACTCACTGTCTGTTTCTGTAGTGTCCTGCTATAGACTACACCAGACACACACTTGATGGAGCTGCATGTCTTCTGAATAGCAATAAATATTTCCCCAGCAGGTAAAAACACTTTCTCTTGGGAGGAGGGAGAGAAGGAGGGAGGAGGTTGGAACTTAAGACGCTGACAAAGCACTGGGAGAGGTGTAATGCATTTTTCATGGACTACTCTTGAAACTATCAGAAATCCTGCAGCTCTTAGGAGTTGGGAGGCCTATTGCCACTTCTCAGCCAAGGAAGAATTCTTGTTTATTCAAATAGTTTGCCATTTACTGGAGCTAAGGGATGCTTTTTAGGCAGAAACTGTTTTAGTGATATGTTAGTGTTATGGGGCTTCCATTGGAGTAGTGCCCACCTGAACAACAGGATGGCCTTTGGATAGATGCTGCACCTCAAAGGCCTTAAACAGGATGGCACCAAAAGCCTCCAGAAGCCAACACCAATCGACTGTGGGATGTGGCAACCACAGAAAACAGAGACTGAGGGTACTGAATGGGCAGGTCATATCAGAGAACACACCGTGCAGGAGGCAAAACTGTACACCTTTAGGGAATTCACTATAGACAAAGAGGTATGACTGGAAGTCTTTTTTTTCTTTGCCCATAAATCCTAGAAACCAGAACTCCAGCCTTTACCAGAATAACTGATGGTTATTAACTACAGGCAGAACTTTTTTTGTACTCAAAGTACAATTTGTAAATGTGGAGCTTGCACCAACAAGTCTAAATTTCATATGCAATTATACAGAATAGTTTTAACAATCAAAATTTGTGTCAACGTGGGTCTCAGTAGTCATTTCATGAGAGCAGTTGTGTAACCTTTCTCCTGATGCTTGCAGGGTTAGCATAAAGGAATCATCTGTAGCCAAATTAGGATCAGTGTGCCGAAGGATTTACAGAATATTTTCACACGCTTATTTTCATCACCGGCAGATATTTGATGAATATGAAGTAAGTACTTTCAAATTACATCTTAAAAGCAGAGCATTTACTGAAGTTACAGCTGTGATGGAGTTGTATAAAACATTTTAGTCCTAGTAGAAGATCTGTATTCAAGTGAAGGATTGATTACAGTAGATTCCAGTTTTACAACAACTGAAAAAGCTGTTATACTTACATATACACATAAACATTCATTTATGTTGTTAGTGTACTTAGTTATGGTTTCCCTTCATTTAGATAAAAGGCCAGAATTTGAGGGGTTTATTTTACAGACAACTCAAATTCATCTTGTATTTAAGAATTCTGAATGTATTCAAGCACTTAGTGTAGTTAGTACTGCTTACATATATGTATTTCCTGTTTGTGTGTGTTGCACAACAATTAAGGAATTACATTTGTGTAACTGTAACGGATCAGAGGAATTGAGGGCAAGGTGTGCAGCACCAGTAGCCTTTTTTTTTTTTAATGGGAAAGTAGAAATTAATAGATAAAAAGGAGATAAGGGGTATAGCTAAATGTAAACAGGAACCTTTGCCAAATCCCACTTAAGGTTTCTGGAACAGCTGTCAAATAATTGGGCCCTGTTGTGTTGGAGATGGTTCTGAAATTCCTCCTACGTGCACTATACTTTAAAATATTTAAATATATTCTTGTCTAAGTGCTATTAAAGTGAGCTGTGACTGAAGCCTCAGTTTCAGTAGGTTTCTTAGTAATTGTAGTAACTATAAGCAAACGGTAAAGATATAAAAGAAGCAATATAAATTTACTATTTAAGCATGACTAAGACCTGTAGATCTAATGAGACAATTACATAGAAGCAAGCTTTTTGTTTAGCATGTTCTCCCTAATGGTTTAAAATAATCTTTCTGTACATACTGTTTTTTCCCCTTTTTTCACCTCCAGAATGAAACTTTCTTGTGTCACCGGTTCACTAAGTTTGTGATGAAGTATAATCTGATGTCCAAGGATAACCTGATTGTACCAATTTTGGAAGAAGAAGTGCAAAATTCAGTGTCAGGGGAGAGTGAGGCATAATGGGAATAGCAGTACAGAAGCCTGTACTGAATATAAACAAAACATTAATTATGTACTGTATATATCACTTTAGACACTTCAATCACGTATCCTCATAGCTTTGTTTAGTATACTTTTGTATGCTGTGTGTATTGCCTTTTAATATGGGAAATACTTTTAAGTTATTCATGAGCTGTATATTCATCAATGTGGCACTCATGGTTTTTAAATAAAAGTAGTAGTATCTGTTTATAATGCCTGTTAATAAAAGAATTTACAGTTCTCTAAAATTGCTGCTAAACAATCATTGAATCACAATCCTGAAGATGTGTCTGATTGGGTGGGGAAAAAGTGAGATTACAATTTCACAGCAAGCCATTTTGTAATGCAGTAGCTATATTAAGTCTTAGTTCAAGGATTACCACCTTAAATATATAATTCTGCAGGAAGCTTCTTGCAATGTAGCTTATTCCTAATTTACCTTTTATTTTTTAAAATGGCTTTGAAGATTTACTTCTGGATGTGCATACTGCTGGATGTGTATATCCAAATACTAACAGGATCTATGTATTAACCAAAAGGACAATTTCACTATGGTATTGAACATATATATTCTTGATATATATCTAACACACTTTCTGGACTTTTTTTTTGTCAGCAGGGGAGGTTTGTGTACAGCAGGAGACAGGTGGTGTCCTGTTAAGGCAGACTTCTGCTGTTCTCCAGTCCACAACCTCTCTAAAGAATACCTGTGCATATTTATGGCAACTGCTTACAGATTATACCTCAGCTGTTCATGTTACACTACATAACACACTGGCACAGTCTCTGCTTGTATTCCTAGTCAAAACATGCTAAGTACCTGAAATATCAAACCTGATTCTTTGCAAGAGTTAGTTACGTTTTCAACATACATTTGTTTCTCTTCATTTACCTTAACCATATTGACAGAAAGATTTGGATTCATGCTTCTGGTTCCCTATCAGGTGTTTATTTCAAGTTGTGTTTGCAGATTTGCAATAACTGAATTTCCATGAGTGCTGCTTAATTGTGTTTTGTCTAGAATGATAGAATTAAATGTTTTAGAGATGCATATAAGAGAAATACTGCTAAGTGTACATGAATGCAGGGTCTAAAATCAGTAGCAGTGTTCATGAATGAATTTTGCTTTGCTGTTTAAGAAGTTAGCTTGTTGTTTCTCTTCAAGGTTGACAGGAGCCCTCTTCTTATTTCTTTCAGCAGGTCAGAATGGGCTAGCTCAGCTAGTTTCAGTAATTTACACTTTGTTTTCTACATTATATTTACATGGAAAGAAGGGAGTCCACATATTTTTACTAAGTCTTTTTTCATAATATACTAAACATGCCTTAAATTCTATTTTTCTTTATATGAATCAAGCACACCTCAAGCAACTGTTATCACCTGGATGTAAAGGGAATTTAAACAATGAGAAAATAGAGAGACTAAGCTTAAATACTTCAACAGCTGTATTCTTCAGCAGCTTCTCATCTCATGTTTATCGTTTCATTTAATTGTCAGCAGGGTAATTGCATGAGATGTTGTCAGAGTGAAGTAGCTTTAGTTACTGTCTATACACCTAGCTGTAACTTGCCTTGTATAGACCAGGTTACCTGATTTTGATAGATACCTTGAAGTTTGTACTGCAGGTAGGAAGACTGTTTTCTGGAGGTAGTAAAATGTATTTAGCTCGTTGCTGTCTGCTCTAGGACCGTCCATGGTGTGGCTCCTTTGTACAGTCACTCTGCATGTGTACATTGGCCGTGGTGACTGGGACAGGCAAAAACATGGGACTGGTGTTGCTAATTACATTTCCTCTACAAAATTGAAGAAAATGATGTGGTGCTCAGGACTGCATTAAAATTTTAAACCTCTTATGCTTTAAGAGTTTCACTTCAAAACAAAACTCTGGAAGTTTTAATCCTGTTTATTCTCATTCAGATTTGCACTGTAAAGTTGACTTGCTATACTAAGCTGATTTTATATAAGGCCTAAGTGAGACACTGCTTGTATTTTCCCTTGCTATTGTTTACATGAGTACTGTGTACACACATGTGCCTGGATGGTACCATAAAACTTCAGTTAGCCTAAGCAAACCATTGATTTGTCTAATAAATATTAACAGGTTTAATTTAGACTTTACTTCATAGGGAAACTGAGACTGTCTTTGAATTATATTGTAAAAAAAGGATAAAATTAAACTGTTTCTTTATCCATACAACTATATTTTGACAAGTTATTCTCATTTTTCATGTTGTCAGAGAACACAGCAACTGTTTCCAACAGACCCTTGGGTGCTCCCCCATCTCTGCTACCACATGTGCACAAGTCACGTTGTCTTTCTTCTTTCAGAAGTAGAGAAATACAGTACTCATTAGGAACTTGCAAGTCAGACCTCGAATTTATACATCCCACAAATCAGAACATGCTGGTTCTACAGTTAGAATATGGCAGATCTAGAAGAGGGCCCTCCAGATACAAAATACGCACATTATGACTGCATATCACAGACACAAAGGCTGTAAGCAAAGACTCACTGTAAAATTCCTCAAATTCCTTCTTCCTTCGTCACTGGAGTTTTTCTGGGGTTTTTCCTTGCCTTTGGCTTAGCATTTTCTTCCAACACATCAGCCATGGTGTTAAGCCACAGGGAACTGTCAAGACAACAATCTCCATTTTTTGCCTTCAAAAGATGAATATACTAACAGGGAAAACCTAATGAGCTTTTACTGGATGGCATTAACTCTATCAGGCTTTGCTGTACAGACAAGACTGCAAAAAGGTAATTTTAGCTTGAGGCAAAGTATACATTGATCTAACCCAGTTAGTGTGACACAAACATCATAAACTGATAACTGATTTGGTAATTACTTCTAATGGTGAGAACCTTCCTATATGAACTATAGAAAAGATCTGAACCTAGACAAAAAGAAAATATTTTACAGACCAGAAACAAGTGAAGCAGCCATTTATTGCAGTTGACCAGGTATGTAAATAAACTGTTCTGACAGTATGAGCAGGGTACAAAATATTTAACTGTGGACAGTTTCTTCCTGTTTGTAAACATTAGAAAACTATTTCCTCTCCAAACAATTTAAGCATCAGAAAGTATAAACAGTCTTTTGCAGAGGTTCATGAACACCATTGGCTGCCTTCTGTTCTTTCTAATAGTTGCAGAGCATTTCTGTTGTCACAATCAGGACAGGGGTTTCCCTACTACATTTCAAACACACAGGCTCCTGGCTGAAGTCTTGTTATTGACTACAAAAAGTGTACTTATTATTTTTTGTCAGAGAATGCATCCATGCTTTAAGTTGCAATTCTTTCAATAAAAAGTTAAATACATTCTGGTAAAATGAAACACACAATACAAGCAGACCAAAAAAATTTTGCTAGTTACTCTGACAGGTCTTCTGATTTACAAACCTGCTTTACTTAATGGACAGTGCTGGTCACCACACTAGTAAAGGCAAACCTTAGTGCTCTGGTTTATGTCAGACAGGTGATGAGGATCTGAAATCAAATCTCCTATACCCAAAATGCACCCTCCCCTTTTCACTCATCCAAGATAGAGTTGTCTTTCAGAATTTTTTACTACAAAGAACAAAATAGAAGACTTTCCATAATTTGTTTTAGAAGTATTTTCAGTTTTTTCAGTTTCAACATCCATGCCTTAGGAAGACGAGTGGTCAGGTGCATGAAGTCAGATAATTCTTGCACTGTCTTCACACAGGCTGAGCAACCAACTTACTTGCCCTGACTTTCAAAAGCAAACAATTCAGATGAATATTTCTGCAGCACAGGCAACTTTGATACTATGAGACACATGACATTAAAAAACCCAGCTGTCCTTAACAATCCAGGAATTGCTGAGTGGGTTCAGAGGAAACAATTCAGCGTAGTTATACTCAATTAAAAAGACAGAAAGAAATTCAGAGGTTTGCAACACTGTCAACACCTGTGAGATTCATGAGCAAGGACTAAAGCACAGTTAAAACTGAGATCTACTGAAAAAGAATATGGCTTTATTTCATTTAAAAAACTGCCTTTCTTTCTAAAAGTGATATTCCAGTGTATCTGTGGACATGCAGGGCATACTCAATTTCCACCCTAGTTCCAAAACAGTCTCTCTTGTGTACATCCCATTAATTGTAAAGAGAATATTTCTTTTAGAAAGATACTGTTTTGAATTTTCTGCACTTTCAACAGGTGATATGGAAAGAACCCAGTTAAAAGTTAAATGATTATTTTTATCTAATGAATGCATTCTAGAAAGAGTAACTGCACTGAATTTACTACTTTATACTTTGTAACTTACTTAAATACTTCAGTTTTGGTTTAGGATTCACTAATGTTAACTATCTTAAGCAAGGATCTTGCTTTATAAAAGGTAATTTCTTTGATATACTTTAAAAGCTCTAACTTGAAATATTCAGAATTGGAGTTGCTGACCAATTTTTGCCCACTTTACAGATTTGACTTGTATGGAGAATGACCATAATTACACACATGAGTTTTGGATAACTCATTAAAAAATACTTCTAGAAGTAGAGCAACATATTCCAAGTTGCATGAGACCAGCTGTTACTCCATTTTTCATATGCTAGAGTTACCTGGCTTTCTGCCAGAGATGGGTGTAACTTGTATTTTCATATTTCTTCCCCATCTGTGTGCCATGGAGGAGATCCCTGCTGCCTGTGACCATGACCAGTGCTCCCCGAGTAGTGGCTACAAGAGAAAGCAGCACTTGGGGCACGCTCTGCGGGGACGCCCAGCCCAGCACTCTCCCTGTCAGCAGGGGGATCTTCCTCCCCACAGTGCCCCCAGACAGGGAAGGAACACAAAGCTCACACCCCACATCCCTGACCTCGAGATGCTTGTGGGAAAGCTGGGAGAAGAGCCTTTGCAAGAAGGGGTTTCTTACAGTGCCTCCTATTCGAGGTGCTTCCATCACTCCCCACAGCATGCAATGGGAAAAAGAAGTTGAAGCCAATTTCCAGAGCTGTAGATTTTTTTGGAAGAAAACCCCCAAACCTGCTACAAACAATTATTAAAATAAGAGTTGCTCTTCCAAAGAAAAAAAATAAACAAGCCTGCCTGTAAGAATTTCATAAGTAAAACAGGAAGCAGCTCCAAAGCAATATTATTTCAAACTCCCCATCATAATTATGTCAGTAGAATGGGTTTTCCCCCTTCCCCCTGCCCTATAAAATTAAACTTTTTTCCTGCATGAGTTAGTTTTGCTTACTGAAATAAGCAGCTACTGCCCATGTTCCTTCTGCACAGCTCTGAGACTGCAGCTGAACCTCCACTATCCTGGTCATCTCCTGGGGTGCTTATTTGGAGTTAATTGTTGGTGTTCCTGTCACTGCATTAATGTGCCCACTGCATTTAGTGCCAGCATCTACCACTGTGGATTAAGCAGAGTCCCACAGCAGCTCTGGGATGCCATCCATGGGGCCAGGGTGTTGTACATAAATGATTCATGACATCCATGTTTGCAGCACAACAGACAGACAGGTACCAAAATCCCTGGGTGATGTGTGTGCTGTACTGCAAACACTGAGCACAGAGTTATGAATACATTTGCTCAGTTCTGTTCTGACTTCTCATTTTGACTTAATTATTTTGCACTAGATTAAAGATGATGAGCATTTATAATTTTTTTGCTCCTAAAACTAAATGAAAAATGCATATTTTAGTTATAATCACATTTGCCTTCTGGAGATGCATTTTTATTCAGCTTCTCCTCTGTAAAATACAGTTTCCAGACAGCAGCATAAAAGCAATTGCTGTTTGTTCCTCTGCCCACAGAACCTTGCCAGCATTAACCTCCCTTAACGCAAGCAGCTCCTCCCCACAGTAAGGATGGAAGCACAGCAACTGGATCCTTTCCTCTGAACATCAAGTCTGGTATTTGCTGCAGCTCAATACACTTTATCCAGTGTGAGATACATTTAGCTGAGACATTTGTATATATACATCGATCTAATATGGCCTATGAAGTTTAGCCTACATTCTCCTATGCATTAGCAGCATCACTGTGCACACTGCTCTCAATGCTTCTTAGGGAGCTTCTCAAACTACTTGTTCACAGACTGCAAGTTATCTTTCAGAGGATGAGCAGTTCTTAATTTCCACTCACAACTATATTATGAACACATCACTATAATACAAGCTATAAGCTCCTGGTTTACATGTACAAGGGACCCAGTAAAAACTGCATAGGTGAAGTTGTATTCCAGGAGCAAGTATCTACCTACAGCCTCCTGAGTTTTTCTGTCCATACCAAGTCTGAATGTAGCTTAAATTATTAACACTCTAGTGTAAGACTTGACATTTCCCTAGGCTTTTGAACTTAGGCAAGGCAAATAAAGTGAACATTACATTAAAACTTAACAACAGCCAGACAGTTTGTTTTTCCCCACCAATATTTACAACATCCTTAAAAACCCCTGAACGACAAAAGAACCAAACAAACCCCAAAACATTCCTCCAGCGTGTGGAAAATTCTAAACATCCTCATTCCTTTCTCTCTCACACAATTCAAACTGTCACTGTTTTGCAGCTTTTGCTTCCTTGCTTGTCAAAAGCATTAACAAGTTAGCAGAGCACCGAAATCATGTAGTTATACTATTAAAGACAGACAGGAAAACAAATTATTTTGCAGTAGTATTATTACTGCAGTAAGATTAACACAACAAGGAAAATGACAAAAATACAAAAGGAGTTTGGGAAGAGTCATAGGATTATACCAATGCATTTAAAGTAGTGTAATTTAAAAAAAAAAAATCCATTTGTTTGGTTTATGTACATGTCCATTTGATGCAGTTACTTACTTTAGTCACATACACGTGACCTGAGTGACTCCATCTTCCTGGTCAAATTGTCCATCATCCAGTTCCCTTAGCACTCCATCACTACTGCTGAATCCTGGAAAGCCTCCATAATGGGAGGATCCCTCCTTGATCCAACATTGTTTAGAGGGAGATAGGTGAAACTCGTCAGGTGGTTGTCCAGTTTCTACAGGGCAAGAAGTAGCTGTGTCTGATCCAACACTTCTGCTGGACACTCTGCCTTTTTCTTCCCCACTCACTTGTCTTAAGGATTTCCTCTGAAATACAAGAGGATGTTGAAATGTTAGCTTATTTAGGGGAAAAACAATCCAGCTTTGCAATGAATTGTGGATAGATTTACTGTGAGCTGCATTTTAACACTGAGTGCAAGAGACATGCCGTTATCTGAGGAGGCAATTACAATTCCCACGGTAAATGATGCAGATAGAAGTCAGTGGC
>QWTY01021712.1:15051-38246 GCA_008033365.1 Pseudorectes ferrugineus
TTGAAATGATGGTTGCCCATGTCAAAAAGAAAAGTAAGCAGATTGTGATTTCTGCAAACAACAGACCTACCAGACTATACTAAGGGTTCTCTGAGGCACCACAAATAAATAAAAGGTTTATCTCAGTTCAGCCTCAGGATCTACCTGAGTTACTCAGAGCTGTGATGACGCACAGACAATGTCAGCGCCTTGAGCCACAACAGAGGAGCAGGGTCAGGAAGGCAGAAGTGCCCTGAGCCACCTGCCTGAAGCCCTGCTCTCAGCACAAGCACTACTACACCAGGAGATGTTTGCCAGGGGACACGGCCCTGCCACAGAAGGAGCACATGTAGCAAAGAGGGAATCCAGCCTCAGCACAGAGCTGCATTTCAGTGCCTGACGGACACAGTGCAAACACTTCAGAAACAAAAACACTCCAGAGACTTTTACTATGCTTTGGCAAGTTTGTGTCCCCCTTCTGTACATTGCTAAGTCTTTTCTCAAATCCTTTCGAAACAGTAAAAACAATGACCCATGTGGCTAAAGGAAACATATTTAGGAAATATGTTCCAGGGGACACTGGGAAATTAGACTAAGGGGAAATAGCATTGCCTCAGGAGAAACAGAAGGAAATAACTTTTGCCTGGATGCCACAGTAAGAGGATGGAAAAGTCTGCTTAAGGGAAAGAAAGAGAAAAAAACCCAAACCCCTCAAGCACTGCATGGTTCAATCTTGCATCTCATCCTCTGAACCCTTTCTTAGAAAAGCAAATGGTATGTGATAAACAAAAAGTCCACTGAGACAGTATAGCCCTTGTAACCCAAGAAGCTTTTGTACTATTACATAAATTATAAAAGCCAGGCCATAACACACTACCCCCACGAATATACAAGGCAGCAGAGAGGTGAGCTGTGATGACATAATATATTCCATCCTCAGAAAAGAGACCCTGTGAGATTAAGAGACCAGGTAATGGAGGGGTTCCCCTCAATTCTTACTGAAGCAAAACTTCCTTTAGAAATGGCAATGCTAAATTCAATCCAACAATCAAAAAAAAATTCTGAATACAGACAGCACCCCATAACCTGTGTTGCCATTTTCCAGAACAGAAGTCACAGAGATCCAACAGCTGAACATGCCTAAGGAGCAAAGCTCCTTCCATGGCCAGACCCTGCTGCACTGTGGGGAACTGGAAAGTGATGTGAGCAGGGCTTGATAGTTAAGGGATGAGAAGGCTGGATGAGGCTGCTTTCTTAGTTCAGTAATGAAAGAGCCTTGTTAGCAGCATTCTTCTTAAGGTATCTGAGTTGCAAACATGCTAAGTGTATGCTTAAATAATCATAAGTTGTGATGCAATTTTTTTCTAACTTAAACTTTAGGTATCTGAGATATTTCTGTGTTCCAAAAACATCCTAAATTGTGGATATAGAAATTTTTTAAACAGCAACTTTAATGTAATATGAAGATCAGTGAACAGATACACAGCACAAATGAAAAGGAAGATGTCATGACCAACAACATACAATCACAGGAATTAAATGTTTTTACAAAAATGTTTGCAATGGTTTGATGAAGTTGTACAGCTGTGTCATCACTGTCCAGGGGACATTTTAAATAAAGGTTACACAATACCAAAAAAACACACAAAACCAAAATATCCCCCGCCCCAAAAGCCAGCAAAACCCCCCCAAACAAACCCCAACCGAAAGAAAAAACCCCAACAAAACCCCCCTAAACATTAACGTTTCTAGAGCAAAAGGGAATGCTTTCAAATTTCAGTAGCTTGTTTTACACCTGAAATCTAGCTACTCAATGCAAAACTAGCAAACATTTTGGTAAAAAAAAGCAGTGAAGTAAAAAGATTAAAATTCAGGGGAAAACCAATGTAACTGGCAAAACAGAAGGAAAATGTAACTCTGCTAAATGTTTCAGCTCCAGCCCCAGTTACCTATTTATCCCATGCTGAATGACCTCAGCATACTGAAATTTCCTGGTAGAGAAGTAAAACATTCACTGGTACTGAAAAAAGCATATTTTGTTCAGATTTTAAACACAGAAATCCTGACGTAAATGGCTACAAATCAGCTATTTCTTGTTTACTTCGAGTATATTTAATGCTTTAGTCAAAGGTGTCCCATTACAACAAAATAAAACAACTACAAACCGCATTTGATTTGTATACACCAAGGCTGCTCATCACCCCACAACAGGGTGAAAGAATTTGAACAGTGAGCATAATGTTTCCTATTTTTAATTTAAGCCATGTCTCAAAGATTCATCAGTTCCTCAGACTGAACGTTTTTACAGAACTGGTTTGTATTACATCTCTTGGCAGAATCCAACTTGTGACATCCAGTTACACTGCCTTTTAAGAGACACATAAAAGTAACATTATGCCTTACCAAGGGAAAAATACTTGTGTCAGGAGTTCATGCCCTTATTATATACAGAGAATTAATGAAGTATGAAAGCATGAGGAAAAGCATTATTTTATGACTGACATGATACTGTTTTATATATTTACAATATTGCTATCAAAAATTGTGGTCTAAAACATACTTTCAGAAATGTATTAGGAAAGAAAGTAAAGACCACAAAGTCAGGCACGTGAGAGAAGTCAGAAGGTTTTAAAGATAAAAGCTGGAGATGCTTTCTACACACAAGGTGGTCAGGGAAAAAATTCCACTGACAGAATTTAGAAGAGGGTATGAATGGAGACAGATTAAGACACTGGCAAAGGGGACTACACTTCAGAACACTGAAGAGGAAAAAAGCAAAAGCTCCAATTCTGTAAATGAAGTAATAAATTACAGTGTACAAGAACTAGCTGGGAATTGAGACAGTGGTAGAGACAAAAACAATAAAACAGGACTTGAACTATGCATGCTGAAGGCAGTTCTTCCAGGCATGGAAGTACTAATTATCAGGGGACACAGTGAGAAGGAAGTAAGGCTGGAGATAAGCAGAAGCCTGGAGAAGAACAAAAAAAGGAAGAGTATATTTTAGAAACACTAAACAAAGGAAAACACAGATGATGGCAACACACTGAACAGACAGTAAAAAACACAGAGAAAGATCAAATACAAATGCAAGAAATTTAGAGACTCATGGAAGTATTTATACAGGTAGAGGAAGAAGCAGCTAGGCATTGCTGCCATATAATATATAATGCCATGAATGAGTCTGTGAAGTTATTACTCTGGTGCTGGACACGAGCAAAAACATTCATAGATGTCCTAACTGCTTAAGATCATCACAGGAAAGACATGTTGAATAGAGAAAGGCTGACCAGCCTCTGAAAACCAGAAAGAACCAAAAATGGAAACCCATCACAGTATGTCAAAAGACCTGGTAAAGAAAAGCCCAACAGTAGTTTACCCTTTTCTGGGCACAGCAGGATTTACTGCAGTACTGTGCAGGTGCAGTAGCTGTTGTGACACTGACTCTGAGCAGAATGTGGAGACTGTGAGTCACTTAATCCTCAAAGCACTTGACATAACCACTGTTATGGGAGCTTCACTCAAAAGGGACAAGGAGTTCTTGAAGTTCAGCTGCAAGAATTTTAAATCCTCTATCTCTGGCACACATTTTCATGCAACAACAACCCTTCACTCTGATAACCTGCAGATTACAGTATCCCTTACAGCACAGCTTAACACTTTTTGCTTCTAAAAATGTGAAAGTAGACATTTTGAAGGTCAAAACAGTTTTCTGTTTCATGCACAAGAGATGCAGGATTTTGATCAGAACTTTTAAGACTTCCTAAAGACTTCCAAGGAAATATAGCATAGCCAACCTCATTCACCTGAGACACAGTAATTCCTTAGCATAAAACAGGTTTTTAGCATGCTTATGCTTTTCTCCATGGCTTAAGAGATAACAGCTGAGGAAAAAAATAACGTGTGATCCAGCTACAAAAAACATCCACAAATTTGAACTTGTTTGAGGGGAAACCCTGTTCTGCCACTTTTTTCCCCTGTTAATTCTGAAGTTTAGTTTGTTTATGTATCTTACAATTCTGTGAAGTACTAATTTTTTTATATTAATAGCACAAATATGTTACTCACCTCTGGCGTCTGGACAGCAGAACTCCACATAACAGGTCTCTGAAGAAAAATTACTTGCTTTGTGGCCAGATTTCCTTCACTAAAATTTAAAGAAAATAATTTCCATGTTTTAAAGGCAATAATTATCACTAATATATTCAAAGTCAACTTTAAAGTGGGTCTAAGTCCATGAGTAAGAAGAGGACAGACTACAGACAGAGCATTATCCAGTTTATTAATTCCTCAACAGTTCTATAATGCTATTTTTAAAAAAACAGAAGCATAGAACTGGGTTAAGGTGATGCACATGAAAATATAGACAGACTAGTAACTTGTACTACCGTGACTGGAGTTATTTAACATATGTGCTCTTGAAAGTTTAAATATTAGAGCTCCTACATTTAATCCAAGTCTGCACATTTGTCTGAAGCAAACCTTCAAGTCTTTTTTTTAACTTAATCTTCACTATTAAATATACAACAACATATTACTCCCTATTAATGTCACAACAACAAGGCCCAATCTTAATAGATCCATAGCTTCAACAAATATCTCAATACTTTGTGGTATGAAACTTGGGAATTAACATTCTTTACTGCTAAATAAAAGTTGCTGTAAAACGTCATCTGACACAGGAGGATAAGCTTGCTGCCTCACCACCTATGGATAAAGGGACTCAGCTCAGTTTTAATAAGCTCTACATCAAGAATGAGATAAATGACACTGCCTGTTTTGTATGACGGAGGTACCAGCATAAGCAGGACAAGAGAATATTTTAGTAAGATAAATAAAGAAGAGGAAAAAAAAAAAATAGAGCAACTTCAGTCCTGGAACTTTTACAGATACTAATACTGTTGTGGTAGACAAAGCACAGGTGTTGGGTTTTTTCCAAAAGGGAATACTTGTAGAAAAATAAACATGATAAGTGAAGTTGTTTCCAAGACCAAATCAGATATTACTGATATGATGTTTCATAAGTATTACACCATTAGTAGTGGTGATAAATAAATCCTCTTTAAGTTTTAATGTATTTTCATCACCTTTCCACCAGAAATACATGTCACCACATTGATAGGATATATAACACAAAGCCTAACTCCATGTCACTGAAAGTGAAACAATTTCGAGACGAGAACTCTAGAATGAGAAGATTTTAAAAGTTCCCATGTTCTTCTAAATATCAGATACTACATTTTCATAAACTCTTCTCCCCCCCAGCTGCTTCTGGGCAGTATTCAGTAAGATGCTTAGGCACATAAAGGCAAAACACTGAAATACTTTGGCAAAAGGGTTACTACAGATTTAAGAGTGCACTAAATATAAGTAGCAAAATAGAAACATCAAAGAGATGGGAGTTCATTTGAAGTGCTTATGATTCTACCTATTCTATCAATCATAAGACTGTTATTATACATAACATTACAGAAAGAACTACTTGGTAAGAAATAATGTAAGCTTTTACTTCAGTATGGGTATGTCACAAGGTTAACAACCACACACATGAAGTTCAGGTAACCGATGCATCTTTAAAGACTGAAAATTATTTTGTATTTAACATCAGGGACTTGCTCCAAGAAAAACCAGGGATTAAAACTCTTCCTATGAGCTCAGAATAGCTTGTTAGCAGCCTGACCTAGTAAAGCTTCTGGAAGTAAGCTCTGAGAAAGTACACAAACCAGTGCTGTTCCCTGCATAGACAGTGACTCAGATCAACAGTGATGATGGGTTTGTGATTGTGTTTGGCCCCTCACAATCTTCTTTTGAATCCAGCTGAACTCAAGTCATGGCATATCTTTGCACATCTTCCTTGGATGAGAACAGAGAATTAAAATTCCAGCTTGTGGGAAAAACAAGAATGCAGGAGAACAAATTCATTCATTTCCTTAAGCCTAACAAGGTTCTGTGTTTAAAGACTCCCTACCTCACTATTTGCATTTATTAAAAGAAAGTGTTTAGACTTTATGTCATTACAAGGAAATCTGCAATCCTGCAACCTTATTCCACTTGGCTAGGTATTTCTCTGTGCCTCAGTTATGTCTCTTTTGATCAATTGAAAAATGTCTCTTCTCAGCAACAAGGCTGAGCACAGTCCCTGGCATGGGGAAGAGCCTAGGGCTTATTTTGTAACAGTGTCTGCATTCCTCCAGAGAAAAGAAAAAAACCCAAACATTAAGCTACAGCTTGTACAAATTCTACTAGAACAGAAAAAGGACACGATGGTGAGTAGACAAGAAGTAAATTAACAATTTTCTAAGTCTGACCTTATTAAAATGCCGCACACGACAAAGCTGCTATGAGCTCAATTCACAAAGAACTCAATGACAGTGGGATTTCCACAGAATTTAAATGAGAAAAAGTGCTTAGAGCAAGGGAAGCTCCATAGTTTCCCTCACATTTCTACATTCCCTCTTTGCCTCGCAAGTAAGGGCATTTTGAAAACATAGATTAAGTAGCGAGCCATGATAAATTAATAACCACAAAGTCAGTTTTTGCACTGCATTGCCCATAGTCTGCATTGCCCATTTTCAGGGACTACAGTAATCAGTGAAGGGAAATAAAGGTCACTGCAGAGTAAGGCTGCTGAAGCCTTTTTCCTGTCTCTTCTTTTAAGAGTGATGAAGAGCAACAGAGACTCTTTTGTTGAAACACTAGCAATTTGTTTGTCTGCTTATGCTGTATGGGCAAAAACTGTGTCCTCTTACTCGTCTGTATTTAAGTCGTCCAAAACAACCACGAAGCTACGAGCTCAGCAGTACTGCCAATGGCCCTGGTTTTTACAGATCCATTTTTTATGCACGAATATTTGATATATAAAGCACTTAGAACAGATGTTAGACAAAATTTCCTGAAAAATGAACAAAGGGAGTAAGATAAACTATTTTCATCTATTCAGGGTTTTGTTTTTTGTTTTATTTTTTTTATTTCTCAAAATAAAGCTCTGCACTCCTTTGGAACTGTACAGTATCTAGACTTTCAGTTTTGAGACAGACACCAGCCTGGGATACTAAGTGTCCTAGCTTAAAGGATCTATTCAATGAAGAATTTAAAAAGCCTTAGAAATAATTCTAATTTTCAATCACAAACATGTATGGACTTCTACAAACTCATGGTAATACCATACTAAAAACTGCAGTAGCACTAATTTGCAAGCAAAGTATTTTCTAGATACTCACTAGATTTAACTCCTAAAAGGACTATTAATTTTTTTCTTGCTCTTTATCTTCTGAGCTTGGCATAATTACTATCAAATTCTTGTCTTGAAGGAATTCACCAATTAAATAAGACTTGTATACAGTGCAGGGGGTTCTTTAGGTCAATAACATTTTTGTGGATCTGTCTGGTATTCTTTTATGGTCTGCTTTCTTTCATCTAAACTTTTCTTTATTGACCCCTGACACAGTTTAAATATCCAACATGGATGGATACAACAAACATTGCATCATATGTGTTTTTTTTCATGTTCTATTTCCTCATATTCCTGGCAAAAAAAGAATCACTGTCAGAGGAGGGCAACTTCTATGCAATCTATAGTGTGCAGGCCAAAACCAAACCCAAGGCCCACAGTGCTTATTTTTCAAACAACACTGCACAAAATCACCACTGTGCACGTTTCAAGAAAGATAACTTTTCTCAAGGAAATGTTTCCTGCATCCAACATAATTTGAGGTAGGAGGTAAAGGACTAAACAGGTCTCCAGACTGCTGTCCCTGCACGAATGGGACAGTGACCCATGACACTCAGCTCTCAGAACACTCCGTGCATCAGGACATTTGATTCTATTGAGAGTAAGATCTGTAAAAACATTAAAAATTACAAACCCACACAGGAATAGACAGGACAGCTTGGTGTTTTTTTAAACTGTTTCAGATCCTAACCATGCAAAAACCTGAGAAGGAACACACCAGGGCAGGACAATCCCATCACAACTAGAACCTGTACTGGCCTGTTGGTTACATTATTCATCTGCAGACAAGCAGTGAGCACAATGTCTAAGAACAGATCACAAAAGATCTGAGATGAGGGAAAGTTTTGCAATAAATTAGGAGAAAAGGAAGACAGAATAGAGGAAAGTACTATGGTGAGTAAAAATGGGGATAATAAATAAAATTTTCTTTAAATACTATGCACAAATTCTACATTAAAAATAATTATGAAAACATCATTTTGTCAGATCATCCCAAAATGTTGCTTATTTTGTTTTTTCAGTGTTTCTGAAGCCTTTTAATATTCATGCTGGGTTTTGAGGTCAGAGTTTCAAGTCTAGGAAAAAAACAGCTGTTGATCAGCATAAAGTGTCCTTGTTTATTAAGACTTTTGCATTCCTAGGATAACCCAGCACCACCACAGTAATGGCATCTTTCATAGCAGACACACAGTAACCCTCCAAGAATTTCTTCTCCTCTTTAAATACCAACATCAATGCCTAAAAATAGTAGTTATCAATCACTACTTAGCCTATCAGAACAGGAAGACATTCATTTTCTGACTCTTATGAATTCTCAATTCCTAATTAGGAATTCTTGTTCATAAGCTTTTTACTTTTTTTTTTAAGAAAATTGAATTGCTGTATATGACATGTACTACAGGCACACAAAACATGATTCATCCTATTTCTTCCAAGAGTAACTCACAAAGCACAGTGGGATAACAAGCACTAGACAATTCATACGGACTCCTACCCAACCATTTATGCCAGAAAATAAATGGTTTTTATTAGACTGAGTTACTGTAGTGTGGATACAAAATGAATCCAGTTTCAGATTTGGCCAGGATACAGCCCCCTTTAGCATGAGCACCGCTATTAATGCTCTGGTTGTTTCACATCTGGGATACAGCACTATTTGAGACCTAAATACCTTCCTGGTATATTCTCACTAAGTCAAGGAACAGCTCCAGCCTAATCAATCTGTTAATGCTTCCTACAGCACTGCGTCCTAACTTTTCTTTCTTACAGCACTTTGCCTCTTTAAATTGGCCCTGCCTTTGCTCTGTGATCTCTGAGGTACAAACCAGCACCATCTGACACGCTGCAAGCACAGACTGACACTCCCAGAGTGTCACCCAGCAGCTGCTCAGGACATTCCTGACCCTGCTTGTCCAAACCCTACGAGGCTGGGTTCAGTTACATTGCTTGTGGGACACAAAAGGTTGGAAAATTCTCTCATCCTATGACTCACAACACACCACAACTACTGAAATCGCTCTCCTTCTTCACTGGCATTCTTCAAAGATTAGACCCAGATTCTGAAGACTTACTCTCAAGCTCTAAGATTTGGCCAAAATTTCAGCTGTTTATGAAAACCAGGCCCAGTAGTTCATATAGGCTATAAGTCACCATGTTCAAAGCTAATACACTTAGACTACAAAATTATTGAAGAAATTAAAGGATAACCATTTGTTTCATATTCTGGAAACTGCTTCTTCCAGAGGAAAACAAAACATAGAGACCCTTAAACAAAATAAGCAACAGAACATGCCATATTTTACTACAACTTCTTTTGTCTTTGCATTTAACCAGTTGGTTAAAATCAACTATTAGAAAAAACACTGCCAAAAACACCCAGCACTTATTTTCTGATCACAAAAGCCTCCTTCTTACATGGGGTGAGTTGATTAATTTATGTCAAATCACTAGACCAGAACTCCACTTTCTTGCAGCAGTTTTCTTAGAATCTTTCATTCACATCTTTTTCATGCTGTCTTGATTTAACACAGTGAGGTCTGGGATCCAAAGATTACTCGAGTCATCCACTCTTCCTACAGCTGTTAATGAGCCCTAAAGCCCTGCCTCAGCACATTTGTTTGGTTTTGAAGTTTGGCAGTCTTATGGGTGGAGAACTTTAAAAAAAAATGATGAGAGAAGAGAGGCATTAAGAGTGCTTGGTCTAGTGCTTCATTTGCCATTTTTTAGCTTGATACTGTGATGAAAGCCAGAGCCAGAATACCTTTTTGGGGGATTATTAAAAACAAACAAAAACAACCAACCAACCAACCCACCCCCAAAAAACCCCCATGCCTGGAACCTTATGGGGAATCCAGGTCTGCAATTTACCTCTTCCTATGTACAAAAGAGTCCCATCAATGATCTAAATAAACATTACAGCTAGAGACCTGAAATCCCATAGTCTGGTACTGTATTTGAGGTGAACCATGTCTATATTAAAGAAGAGAAACAGCCCAATAACTTGCTCAATTAGCACATTCTCTGCCCTAATTTGCAATAAATACTCCATGACTGTCTTGTGACAACATGACTTTTTCCATAGTCTAACTCAGTCATTCACCAAGGGCCTAAACTAGTGAAACATTTCAACACTTGTTTCCAGTTGAAGCATGAGTAACCCCATTGCTGTGGACTAGGTATATGATAAAAAGTTTCCTAAATAAAATCTTTCATGTTTAGAGTTACACAATATATTTTAAATTTAGAATTAAACTCACTGAAATCAGTAGTCCTAAGCAGATGTGGTAAAACATTCCATGAAAATCCTACTTACATCTCAAGCTTTACAAACATTTAACATCAGCAGCATTTTTCTTCCTTTTACATTGAAGTATGCAAGTAATTATTTGATAATTCTCAGACATACACACCAAAAGAGCTGTAATCAGTAGTTTGGGTACCTGTCATGTCGTACAATTGGTGTAGGCAGGACACAGGTCAGCAGCCATCCAAACTCAGCCAGCGTGTGCAATAAAGGTCCATAATCTGTTTTAATTTCACACCCCTACATTAATAATTATAAAAAGTAGTAAAGAGACTCTGTACAGGTTTTATTTGCATTTCTACACAATTACAACACCTCCCCTCTCACTTTTAATGAGATAATCCTTTGAGATGGCATCAAGCTGTTGCTTGATGGAGATTCATTATTTCCAACTGAAAACAACTTGAAAAGTTCAAGACTACAAAATCCACAGAAAACAGAATTTATTAACATTAGGTATGAGCCCTGACTCATCAAGACATGATTCAAAGCACATCTCACTCATTAAACTTGTCACTTAGCTAAATCAGTGCCTAAAACTTTTTAAGCACCATAATTAGGTGTGTCAATTGCCATCTTTACACTTTTTACTCCACATGTGAAGGATAAGCATCTCACTTAGATACATACTTAAGGTTTTGGTAGGTTTTTTGTGGTGGTCCTTTTATTTTTTGAAATATAAAAGTTTTTAGTTTGATGTTGATTTTTTTCACATTGGTAAATGTATTTATCATTGGATATTTCAAAAGTAAGACCTTAATCCAACAACAACTGCTTTCAGATGTCATTGATACCAATAATCCTAAAAGATTAGATATTTCTGAAGAGTAATTTAAGTAATTTTATTGCTGTAACCTACTATAGCAGTACATTAAATTTATTAGGAAACCCAAGTCTTTCATATTTAGCAGTAAAATTTTCATAAAAATACATATCTAAATACCATACTGAATTAATTCACTATCAATTCTCTCTTGTTCTGTTTCTAGTTCTAACTATTTTCTCCCCCTTTTTTAAATATACTTCACACTATCAATGTGACCTGCACTTGCTGAAACTACACCTAAACGGGTCTGAAACACACACAAAAAAACCCCAAAACATTTTCTTTGGTGGCTGTATTTGTTGGTATGAACATTTACAGATGTCAGGCCAGAATCCCTCTGGCATATTTCTTTTATGCACATTCACCAATGCCCACAAATCTGATTTCATTTTTATGATTTGTGGCTTTAGTTAAGCCTATGCAGGTGACTTCAGGAAGCCATCCTGAATGTTTATGGAACACTGGTACCAGCATCCTAAAGGAAAAAACAAAGAAAAATACAAGTAGGAAATAGCATTGCTAAATAATCACCTATTTACCTCAATGACTGTCCATTGTTCAACAACTATTGCATCATTTCCTTTCCTGTTAGAACCTGGAACCCCAGCACCTTCTTCTTCATAGATAAATAATCCTTCTAAAGATTTGGGCAAATAGTCCCCTGTGAACATAAACATTATGGGGATAATGTTAATTATTAAATTATATGTTACTTATTTAACATAATTAAGTTTTAGGTTAATAGATTACCAAGATGTACACAAGATGTTTCTTTCTCACTGAACAGTCCTCTAAAATAAAATCAAATGACTCAGCAATCTCAAATTTGTGGTTATTTATGCATCTAGTTACAACTTGGAGTATGCAAGTGAATTTACTATTAAAATCCCTTTTTTCTATACAAATTATATGAACTATTGAACATATGAAATATGAACTATTTTCTCAAAAGCATTAACCCCTTCCATACTCCAATCTGAATTCCAGTTTCCTGTATTCAACATATCCATTGCAGAGGATAGCTACAAGCCTTTTTTTTTTTCAACTTCAATATCATCTTCCTGACAAGAAGCGTGGCTTTTGGTGTGGTGGGAGAGAGCACAAAAATGAGTGAACCATGAAGTGTAAAGCTCAACTACAGCTACTTAAACACGTAAATGGCCACAGGAAGAGCCTGAAACAAGTAATTGTAGGAGGATTCCTGATGGGAAGGAAGTTTGAGAGCACAACTCCCTGACTCACATGTCAAAGCCCAGTAGCATCCGTTTGGCCCAAACTACAGCTGTGCATCAAATATTGGTTCATTTTCTGGTTTTGCTTTTCCTAACACCCTCTGGGAAGCCTTTTGTGGAGATTTACCTTGACAGCTAACTAACAAACTAAATTTGTACAGTAAAATTATGTAATCCTCAGAATATCAGCTTTGAATCCCCTCCAATACTGGATGGGGTATGTTATTACCTGGGTATTAAAGACAGGGGAGTTATTCATGCACAGAAGAGCATTCCCCTCTCTGTGGGGAATGGGGAGACTGTAAAACTGTTGTTGGACAACAGCTGCAAAGATTAATTTCAACAGCTGCCAAAACCACCCCTCAGTGAACTGTAACAGATCTCCAGAGAGTTCTTTTCCAGCTCTAAAAAAACCTCTATATTGAAAACTACAAGTCTGAATTCTCACCTCTCCTCCCCCGAAGGAAATTTGGTTCTTCCAGTGAGTTAAGTAAATAGGAGTAACAGTTTGAGAGCAAAAAAGATGACTACCACAAACTGTGGCATTAGACTGTTCATGTGCACAAAATATGCAGTTTGAGAGGGACTAGCTGCCACATTCCATCAGAAGTAAATCTATGTTGATGAGCTTATGTGCCTCTGAGTCACTAAATTTACTGCAGAGCTACAGAAACAGTGATTCACACTCAAAACCATGGAGAGCAATGAAAACTGAAGAGCTGTCATTAGTGTCAGGTTTTTGTTTTTGAAGAATCATAATTTAACTTGCAAAGATGTTATGTTTTACTTCTTTAAAATTTAATTTAAGGCCTTCAATAATCCAAGCCTTGCAAAGGGGATGATGAGTGCATATTGTTTTAAATCAGAATTATCAGAAAAAAGCGTAAGACATAGTAAATATAACAACTACTCACACTGACAGTAGTTTTACCCTCCTTATATAATTCATCTAAGAAGCAGACAAAATGACTTATGAAAGCCACTTTAATACATTAATTATCTATTGCACTTGATAATCAGCCTGAGCATTGCAAAACACTGTTTAAGGTCCCTGAAACCTTTTCAACAAACATTTGACACAACTTTTCTCCACTGCAACCCTGTATTTTGCTTGCTTACACTGAGAGAATTAATTCTAAAGGAACATCAACAACTTGCAACTTAGTACAAACAAGACAGGTACAAATCCAACCAAAGACAAAATATCACCTTAGTGAAGTATAAAGTCTAGGTTTGCTATCAAACTTTTGTTAAAAGAGTTAATTGTTTTGGATTTTATTAATCATGTCAGTTTGTCTTGGTCTGTACTTCAACACGAGGGTACTACCATTTTCTTCACTTTCTTTTTAAGTAATTGTACAACAGTAGCTACCTACTATTTTTTGCACACTTTTAGCTTCTGGCTTTCAGACAAATTCAGTTCAAATGGAAATGAATCTCTCAATTACATATCTTACCAGCAACAGAGTTTGAAACTTCTAAATACTTTTCATCCCATTGTCTTCTTCTTGAAAAAGCACAAACCAAACCAAAAGAACTAGCACAAAAGGTTTATTTTGTTATAAAGCTACACTAGTTTGCTGCTTTGGAAATTTTCAATTTGATAAAACAAAGCAGAAATTTCAATTACTTAGTCTATTATAAATTTGCAGAATCTGATACCTAAAACAGGAGTAATTTATTTTCTGGGCAGTTACAGATCTATCTGGACATGTTTACATAAATACTCTCCCATCAAGAAGCAAAATAGAATCATAATTTTTTTCAAATTACATAGTTGTGTGTAAACAAGCAAAAGCTTCATGATGTCCTGGGACAGTACTCACCTTTAGAAGTTTCCCAGTGTACAAAAGAATCAACTAAGGACAATCCTTGTTTATAATAAAATGTAGTTAATTCTAGCCAGTCTGCTTCCAATGTACTAACAACAGGCCCCTTTCTTGTTACTTTCATAGACAAAACACCTTCATGGTAGGTCCAGCAGGTAGAATCATCATCAAAAACATTAAAGACCGTATACAGCTTGTCTAAGGAGAGAGAAAGGAAGAATGAACCTCAAAGACAGTGCTCCAAAATTAGTAATATTACTAATCTCTTAATTTAACATCATTTTCTAATTCTAAGCAACAGTTTTAATAATTGATTCTTGAGGTGGCTCTGCTTAAGAGCTAAACACACTCAGGACAAGGTGTGAGGGGAGGTACAATTTGGCATATGAGGAAAATGTGAACTTATTACAGTTGGGCTGTCACTGGACTCTTTAGGTTGGTGGGGTTTGCATAAAGAAAACATACAAGGACTAAGGAAAACCCAGTGGAAACAGGCTTCATTTCTGCCACCCATGGAACTGCTGGCTAACAAGTATTTCAATTATAAAACCGAAAGACAATTTTCTAAGTTTGCAAATATAAGGAATGCCTTGTACTGATTTTTACCCATTATTTTCTGAAGCTAAGTACCAGTGTAATTAGTTGTCTACTGGGATTTTCCCATAGCAACTGATGATCAGTGGAAATTAAGGATACAAAACCAACATATCCTCAAATTACTTTTATCTTGGTATTAATACCGTACTGTAACAAAACCAGTCACAAACAAGCACTCATTAAAAATTAATAGATGCACAGCATTTTAGGAAATCACTGGTGCAAGGTATGAAATCCTAACTATGTAAGTGTGTTCTACAAATACACTTGTGTGTCCCTGGTTTGGAGAAGTAACACAAAGCAGTTGCCCAGAAATATTCTCAGATTGCCTAATACTGCTGGGCAGCCTAAATCAGTGCAAACCAACCTCTAAACATGGAAGTTTTCACACTGCCAAAACAAAGGAATTTGCTTAGATGACCCCACCTAAGAAGCCAGTCTCTCTAGGCTCCAGAAACAGAGAGAATTCCAAAGTAGGACTTGTACTCTAAGTTATCTGACTCAGTATCTGGAAGAATCCCTCTCTGTTTTGAGAAGTGTTACTACACCCACTGCAGGTGACATCAGGTGCCTGGAATAAGGCAAATTCAGAACAAAATGTTGAACTTTCAGTAAGAGATGACTCTTTCTATACAGTTTTATCACCTTCACAGGTGCTTAAATTAGAATAGATGTGTTTATCCTGGCAAACCTTAATTTCTTTTCCCACATATTCAAGTGAGATCACTTATTCTTCAGAAAAAAAGAAAATTGTTTCCCAATGCAACTATTCAATTCCTCATGCCTTCCAGAAATTTACTTCTGCAAGCAATGCATTATAGTCAAAATTCAATAGAATAGTTCAAAAAGCAACATAATAGTCAAAACTCATATGTTACAATCACCAATCTATAACTTGGACACCGTTTTGCCTCTTTTGAGCAAAGGTAAATGGAAGTGGCACACTGGCATAGCAGTACATACCTCCACACATGTAAGACTGCCTTGGAAAATTCACATCAGTATTTTTCAAAATGATGGTTACAGAAAACATAGACCAAGAAAGGTGGTTAAGTTTCCATAAGTTTTATCCTATGAACTCCAGTGAATTTCTACCTGACTAGTGTAGAGAAGCCTGGCATATCCTTGCCAAAGCTTTTTGAAAAGTTTCCTGAGAACACTGCATGTAGGGGATGCGCTGCTGATCTTTCTGGTCACACCAGTCTGCACAAACAGTGCTCCTGAACAGAACCAAGAGTTTTCGACTTCTTCCTTGCAGGACTTCTATTCTCCTATACATAGCAAACCCACTATTTCAAGCTGTAAGGAAAGAATTAAGCTTTAACTGGTAATGATATAAAGGCTCTCTTGTAGGAGAACTGCTTTTACTCAAGTGTTAAAAATAACAGGGACATTGATTATCTCAGTGCTTAGAGTCATTATTCTCACAGTCTACAAACTGGAGAGGCTGCTTTAACAGGAAAGTGAAAAGGTTGTTTTTGAGAGCAATTAAAACATGTCTGGCTCATCAGGGAAGAGCCTATTATGTCAAAATGCAGCCCGACATTAAAGTTTCATGCTGCCTGCTTTCCACACAATACTGTCTTGCATTAGTTCTCATACTTAGATTACTTCTTCCTTTTTACCTTCTCCTCTTAGCAGCCAGGAGGCCTTAGAGTTTCAGTACCAGAAGTCAACGTTTCAGGCCATTTTTTACACAGACTACACCAAGCACCTCATTCTTCTACAACTAAGCTGTCTGTCACAGCACCAGCATTTTTTCAATTATGCTTTTCATTCCTATACTTCTAATGCTTACTTTTCTCTAATAAATTCATTTTGTAACAATTATTGTCTTTGATTTCATGGTCAATGCATTAATTTAAGTGATCTCTTTCAGGACACTTCTTGAAGGCACGTTAACCAGAAAGAATCCATTATGAACGGATTTATTTGCTGTACATTATGTGAGTTGCCTGGAAGCATGTAAAATTATGGCTCTAGCTGGAAGGGGCTCTCTTTGTTGTCAGCTTTGAAACAGGCACAACTGGAATCACAACATATCCTTGGAAATCATTACATGTTTATAATATAATATTAAGTAAAAGTACATGTGCACTGCAGAAAATATTTTATAACAATTGCATCCTTCTAAAATGAAGGATTTTTACTGCCATGTTTGTTATACACTTATCAAGCAAAAACCCTTTCTGTTTGCACAACATTTCAAGTCACAATTACATCATGGGTGATTTTGAGGGGTTTGTTTGTGGTTTTCTCTTTTTCTTTAAATTGCAAACTAGAATTCTGACAGTACTATAATACTCTATATGAAAACTGAAATAGCATTTTAATATATTACCACAGCTCACAGACATAAAGCAGAAGGTAAGTATTCCTTCTGCTTCCTTTACTGGCAACTCTTTTAGAAATATGTATGCATATGCATATGTAGAGGCATCTTGCAAAACCACTATTTGATACAACAGAAAATGCTGTTCTTCTATTTTGTCCAACACCTCAACAACTCAATAAAATACCTCATTTCTGCAACAAACAAGCAGCGTTTATTACCATCTCCTTTTCGTGGTTTGGAAGGGCTGACTTCTTTTCCAAACTGGAAATCTGAATCCTCTAACAGTCTGCTTTCTCCATGCATTTCCTCCTCTATCCCACTCTCAGATGAGTGACCGCTCAATGTCCCTTCATTCCAGTTTTTATAGTTTTCATCAAAGTTTTCTCTTCTGTGTTCCCTGTTTCTTCTGCCCAGTGTTGATTCCAGCTCTGCACCTCCATCTGCACTTGTTCCATTACAGGCTTTAGGCTGAGGAAAATGTTGTGTTACAAATCCCACAAACTTCTTTCCTCTTTTAGCAGCTTCATTAACCTGCAATACAACATAAACTTAGCTGCAAAGTCATTTTAGAATTGCATGGACCTTTTTCTTCTTTAAAACTTGTACATACATGAACTGCTTAACTAAACTGCTGAGGACATAAAAGGCATAACACTGTATTACAGAAGGGTGACTCGCCTTTGATGCTGCCCCTGCTTCAAAGTAAATGGAAGCTTTCCAGCATGTCTTTGGAGTCAGGCCAAGAAAGGTGGCCAACACTGGGACTGACTTCAGAGTATACAAAGTCCTTCATTTACAACAAACTCAAAGTATTTTATTTACTGTGTGTATTGATAAGCAGTATAGTAGAGCAATAAATAGTATTTCTCTAAAGATGTGACGCCAGTCATACTAAAAATAATGACCTCCAAATGATAGAAATATCTGTCTTGCGCCATGAGTCATTACCCCCAGGTTCCCTTGGGGGCTACTCAGCTTCATTATTACTGAGAATAGTGGAGGAGCAGAGAAAGGAGGGAGCTAGAAGGAAATGAAAATCCTCTTAACTCTTTCAGCCAGTGATGTCTTTTTCTGCACTGAAGTCTCAATACACAACTGTAACATCTGTGCCACCTGTGGGATATGTCTGTTCTTGAAGGTGTTTTTTTTTCTTCCTGGGTTAAGGAGTGCTGCCATTTATGAAGGTGACCCCACTGACATCTTGTGCTGCAAGCTCCCCTGTGAAGTAAAGTCTTCCCAGTAAATACAGAAGCCTCAGCTCAGAAAGAAGACATCACTTGGGAAGTACTGGATTAAGTGAGGGCAGAGAGGGAAGGATCTTATTCAGTTTACTCACATAAACTATTAATCACCAGAGTGAGTAAAAATCAAATGACTGATGGTACTGAATCCCTTTTTAGTATCATGATAGTGACACTTCAGTCTATCTACTGCCATTATTTATGTACAGCAGTGATACAATATGCCAATCATTGTGGCTATATATACAGAGCTGCTGCTTCAAGGACAACCAAGATAGTTTTAAATTTAAAAAGCAAGAGAAAAACAAGCAATATGATAATCTTTTTGCTGAAACACCACAAAGTCTTATTGTTTCAGATCTTTAAAAAAAAAAAGTACTAAGATTTTACTGGATTAATAGCTCTGTCTTTTTAAAACTGAGAGCATTTTAAAATCAAATTATTCTCACACACTACTTCTGTAATAGATATGCTTCCAAGACTCCATCACTGCTCATTTCAAGTGTGTTTTTCCTTCTGATCTTTGTCTGGTACACTACACCACCAACCTGGAAATAGGTATCTATATTATAAATCCATAATGTAATCTCATTTTAAATTTGAAACACCTGACAAAGTCAAAACAAGCCATTTAGAAAATATAAACAACTCCTGAAATTCCAAAGATCATTAAAGATCTCCAATATGCTTTTTCTCCTACTACCCTCCTTGGCAACTAATGTAAAAGATATCACTAACTCTTGTAATAACAATAGCTTCCTGTTTCAGCAAGTCTTCAATTTTGCAGAGGAAGTTAAACACAAAAAGAACCAGAACTATAACTTGCATTCCAGTAGAAATTTACTTTAACTATACAATGTTTTCAAAAGCTGTGCCAAGTAAGTATTTAGTATAGTTCCTATACATATTGTATTTTTTATTAAAGAATGAAAAAAACATTTCTTCTTAGGTACTTAACTCAGAAAAACATAAAACTTCACATATCATACAAGCATTTTATAAAGAGTGACTGAACTTGGGCCTGATTCTGCTTTCAGTGGTGTAAGCAGCCAGACTTCCAAAACTTTACAGGGATACTTAGTCCTACATTACAAAAAGTAACTCTTTTCTCACTTTGGGAACAGTTTTGTAGCTTCTATAAAATAAACTCAAAACTAAAACCGCAACCACTAAATGTAACTTACGTGTATAATAGAAATAAATATCTGAAGAGAAGCTGGAAAAAAGCTTCCATTACCTTTTCTAGCAGTTCTTTCACTATTTCATTTGTCAGTGTTTCATATGTTAAAGGACATTCCTCAATCACCAGCCTGGGGTGCCTTTGTCCTCTGGGTGCTGCATGCTTCTGGCTAGAACACAGAAAGAAAGCAATCTTTGTCAGGAGTTTGCTGCTAACTTGAGCAAATTCTTGCATATAGAATTCTTTTCTTTTGGAATAGTTATGAATGAAATTCTGACAATGCTTCTTCATACTTTTTAGAACTCAATGGGTTTTGGTGTTTTGTTCTATTTCTTCCACAAAGTGGCAGGTACTATGTGTTTCAATGCCAGGATAAGAATATTAATATTTAACAGGAATTTCATCTGAAGACCATGCAGAGAGATATTTTGGAAATTGAGCTTTACTGACAAACAGCTCTGCCTTTATAATAAATAAATGCAAAAATTTCTGATAATGCAAAATGCACAAATTTAAACTATAAATTTAGTAAGCACAAAGCACGTTCAGTTTTGTAGAAAACACACTATGAATAGAAATGGTCCTTTTACACTGTTAACATCCTGCTTTAGTTTTTGTAACTAAAGCAGAGCTGCAGCTGTTAAATGAAACAGTACAGGCAAATACTAAAAATACAATGCAAAAACACTTACTGAGGGTTAAATAATGTTTAAATCTCTCATATTTATGCTGACAAACTCTTAAAGTTATAGAATTGTACTCATGTTTTATCTAAAGCCAGTTGTGTTATTAGTCAGACAATATTTAGTGTATGCCAATAATATAATGGGATTTTATTTGATGATTCCTTCATATAATAATTTCATTTAGAAAAGAACATCAATGAGACATATTCAAATATAAAAGGTTACTTTCCAAACAGTAGCTGGAGAAGGTGTATTTGCCTACAGCAAAACCAGCCTTGATACATATGGCACCTGGGAAGGAAACTGGGAACCTACACCAGTTTCACACGTAGGCTACAGAGTCTCGTCTTCCACCCATTCAAGGGCCTAAAGGTTCAAACAAAAACTTCCAAAGGATGTCACATCAACAGGGATAAGGCAAATTGTGGGAGCTGTGTGCTGGCAGTGTCAGCTCTTGGAAGCCTCAGCTCCAGAGAAAGAATTCTGCTTTCTTACTCAACCTTTTGCCCACATGAACAGCATTCACCTTGTTTGCAGGTGAATTTATACAGGTTAAGTTGTATGAGCAGCAAATACTCTGGACCAGGCTTGTTTAATCAAAGTGTTTGAGAATTTCTCTCAAATGAATGTTTTATGAAAGCATTACTGGAGTGGCAGGGAGGCAGCTTCCAATTCACACCCTTCCAGTCCTCAAATAACAGCAAGAACCTCTGTGCATCACATAAGGACTCAGGAGAGAAGGGAAAGCTTGACAGCTTTTAATGCAGTAAGAAATCCACTTTTCTAGATAACTTTTTTTTCTTATTTTGAGTATCTTCTTCACATTCAAAGGAACTAATGGTAACATTGCTTTGTACGTATTCTTTAGGATCACATGGTGATTACAATGCAGTAAAAACAGGAATAATAAACAAGACCATGGATCTGGAACATATATGAGCTCTTGCCTCTCCCTCAGTGTCAAAACCAAGCTTTTGTATGATCTCTGATCCAGAATGATGATTTCTTTTCTTAAGAAAAAACCCTGAACTATCCCAGACAAATTAATTCACGAATTACGTAATTTTTCCCTGGGAAAAGACAAAAGTTTTGAAAACCAAGAAAAAGCAGACATGAGTTAGTTTAAAGCAGCTTATTACTCTCCTAGTATTTTGGTTAATCTTTTATTTGCTGCAAGTTCTAAGACAAATGATATTACACTTTGGATTTTTGTTAGGACATTTACTAAGGCAAAGCAAAAATTAGCCTATTGTGTGCTTAGCATTAATTAAAAACATCAGTAACTTGCTAATCTGAGGTGCTCATTTCTAACTGATAATAAGCTATGCATGTTGAGCAATCCACTTACAAATGGCTGAAGTAAAGGATCAGTATATTCAAATTATTTTACTGTTACCTTAATTTTAATCGTGAAAGTACCACTCGATACATGTGACTTGCAGGGAAACTCCTTCTCCGTCCAATTGGCAGCATAATGGGATGAACAGCTCCTACAACATATCCTTTGCTGTAATATTCTTCCACCCGAGATGATATATCCAGCACAGAACTGATCTTGATAACTTCTGGATTTGAGGAAGCTAATAAGCATTGAAAGCAGAAGAGAAGCACATGATACTGTGTACATCCATGAACATTTTGGGTGAGTTCCTTTTATGTAAACCACACAAAACCTATCCTCAGGCATTTACTAAAAAGCTACAACTCTATTTATATAAGTAAAAGCAGATTCACAGATGATTCAACACTATTCAACTACTTCAAGTACCTATTTTTACAACTTAGTATGATCTATTTTTAACATACTTGGCAACATTTTCTGTTTGATCTAGGTCTGCCAAGCTGATTTAAAAGTTGTGTTAACATCTAAACACACAATAGGGCTGAACTTAACAAAGCAACTATTTTGTCTAGGCAAAGCCTTCAACATATTGAAGCAGTATCCCTCAACCCCAGTTTTGAGGTAAATTCCCATATAACTGTTTTAAGCCTACGACAATTGATTTGTTTCCATTAATTTTTTTCCCCTTAGAAGTGATCTGTGGAGAATCAGTTGACATTTTGACAGTCCCAGTTTCTTTCTTCAACAGACATATCACCTAAGTAAGCTTGTGGTGTCACTGATTTCTAAGGAGGGCCTCTCTCAGCATGTGCAGGCATTTTGCATCAATAGGCAGCACCTGGATAATTACACCACTGTTAGGGAAAAGTATAGAGAGAAAGGGAAAACTTCTTGGAGAACCTTTTTTGAATGGTCCACAGCTTTTCCAGAGAGAAAAGGAAGATTCCACTCTGGTAAGAGATGATATATCCTGCTACGGTCAGCCTGATGGGTCAGTAATTCCTGTTCCTCTCAAGTATAACTGGAACTGTAAATGCTCTCAGAAAGCAGAAAATCAGTACTCATACACAAACACTAGCACAAGAGTAATTATGCCAGCACAGATTTGCCAAAGCTTTCATCCTTTGCAGTTATGAGCTCTGATAACAAAACAGCTTGGCTTGAAATCTGCTGGTCTACTGGTGACCCCTGCTCCAAGCAGCCTACTTGTCTGTATTCTGATGGGTCCCTCTTTGCAGGACTTGCCATGCATTAAGACCAGTGCTCATCTGCATTAAAGGATGCCTCAATCAAAATTAAGTGACCTCGTGACACTTTTTCCGAGATACAAACAACTTTAACGCGCTGCCCTGAACATTCCCTTTCAAACCATACAACTGAAAATAATGAACTATTTCTCTTTTGATTCTGTAA
>QWTY01021714.1:0-17137 GCA_008033365.1 Pseudorectes ferrugineus
TAAACCTATGAGCAATGAGCAAATTGCTTTTGAGAGGTCAATATGACCTCTCAGCTACATTAGCTGAAAGTTTTTTAATAGTGTAGCCTGTTATTTCTCATTTCCATGTCTACATGAGCTTCAGGCTAGATGCTGCAAAGGGGGCACCTTAAGTTTCAAAAAGAATCTCAAGGATATAGTTACTAGCAACAGCAGGAAGAGGAAATTTCCTTTCTCTTTCCCACTGTTAGGACAGTAGTTTCAGGACTTGTAGAATTGTGTTTCATTTTTTCAAGCTAGGGACTTTCCCCACAGAACTAATCCACTTTTTTACTTCAGCAAAAGAAATAGATGAAAATCTGAAGTCCTGGAAGAGACCCCATTCTCTTCCAGGGAGACTGTACAAGATTTTACTTAAAAAGTCTGAGCTGGATGATGCTGGGCAGCAGCCAAGAAACATGGGGCCTGAAAACACTCTCTATCTTCTGAAATCAGAGCTGAAAAGTTGCATATTTTACTTCCATTGCAATTCTGATCAGATAATTTAGATGTTTCTCTTCCTCCCTAAACACTGTTTCAAAGAAATGGGCTGGTTTTCAAGGCAACCTGATTATGCATTGGAAAAGCAGGATCTCAGCTCCTAGAAACTTGTGAAAGATAATGAATGAATTGAGAATACAGAATTGCTCATTAGCAGACATAGAGTTAGAACAGCAATTTTCATTACCTTTATTTGTCTTGCACCCTCCTTTTGTGCTACTGCTTTACTTTTCAAGGCATACATGAATGAGGGCAGTGAAAGGAGATGTGAGGCTAAGAAACAAGCCTCGAAATTAGAGTTGTCCGTGCCAAATAATAGGGACTAGAATTAAAACAGAAAGGAAAAGGGAAATCTGCTGATTTTTTTAATAATTAATTGGCCTCATGTATGACTAGAACATCTGGTATACCTCTTCTTCATAGCAGTTTTCATGTGATTTCTTCCCCCCACCTGCCTGTATGTCAGGTCAGAGAGGAACGATGGCTCACTGCACTGTGACCAGTGTGTTTGGGTCTGTGATTAATATTATAGGGAGTCCTGGTAAAAAGATGTGGGGTCTGGAGAGACTTGCTAATCTGGAAGAAAAACTAACTGGATTGGTTAGCTATACAGCAGCCAAATACAAAACAATTCTAGGCAATATATTCGAAAGGCATAAACAGCGAGAAGAAAGAGAAATTTAAGATGATCTAAACCAATTTTGAAGTAAGGGAATGACACGGGTATTTTGGATATACTCTGTAGAAGCACCAGACCTGAGATTAGTTGTTGGTGAGAAATCTTCCCATGGCAAGAGAATGATGATCTATGTACTTGGTTTCAGCTGGCAAGTATTTGGTCTGGAACTGTTCTGGAGTAGAAGAAGTGAACATTACTGGAATGTGCTCAGGGAGAGACAAGTGAGATTGTCAACATGAGCAAAATGTACACACGGAAGCTAAATGTCCTGCTCATTGTCAGACATTGTCTCCCAGAGAACACATCTGAGAGCTTGCAGAGGCTGTTGACCCCAAACACCCATCAGCCATTTGCAGAAGCAAAGGTGGCCCAGCCTGAACAACAGGATTAATTTCTCCCATCAAAGCCTCATTGAAATTGTAAAATGAGAAGTGGTAAAATTGTCAAGGAGGGTGTTATTGCAGAGCCTTACCTGGTAGACTTTCTCTGGATGTTTTCATACACTCCCAGCCTAGAAACTCCTGACAAAATACAACTGAGGCACTTTCACTCTTAAACTGATACTCTTAAAGGATACATGGGCATTTTTAAGAGCTTGCTTCTAAAGGACATCCCTAGAAAATGAGCAGGCTTCCAAGACATAATTATTGCACTCAAACTAAAAACATGCACCTGTGTTTCGCAAGCACCAGTATTTGGATGCACTTGTAGTCCCTCCTGAGAAGGAGTTTCTACTATAGACAAGATTTGTGGAATCAAGAAGAGAACCTGACCATGAATTCTAGTTGGTGTCTACAGCACTCACTTTGATAAAGGGAAAATGTTTCTGGGAGCAGTACTATTATTTTTAACTTAACCATAGCTTAAATGTGAAGTATAGAAAGTGTTCTAGTGCTACAAACAAGAAATCTTCACCCAGATACAGCAATAAGAAAATAATAAGCTGAGCTTTTTTTGTCACAAACATAATTTCTTTTTTCTTAGCTCTTAGTTCTGACAGGCAAGGGATGGTTAGTGCCTGCTCCAAACTCCAGCTGAACCCTCAGCATCAGTGGGTGCAAAGTGATCATTTTAGTATTCACAGGGTATTTGAGAAAACCTAGGTCCAAATTAGCATGAGACTACAGCAGAAGTAACTGAGAAAAAATTATGCGTAATACTCTGGCTTCCAAACCTCTGCTCAGAAGAAGCACAATGCGTCATATACATATATATGTTGAAAATAGACAAGTGCGTAAATATCCTTCACACCTCAAATGCCTCTCTTACCTCAGAGCTCTTATGGCACCAACAGGAATTTTGATGAAAAGGAACCATCCTTTTTCATCAGATGGGAAGGTAATAACCTTGGCTAAGGCAAGAAATTTACATATTTAAATTGTTTTATCTTGCCATCATCATATTTGTTCTTTTTGTAGACTTACATGTCTGCTGCTTCCTATAGAAAACAAGGAAGAATATTTAGGGAGTTAGTACTAAAATCTTTCTTATCTTCAAGGTGAAAAGTTAAGTGAGAAGTTAAGAAATGAGGAATAATATGAACAGGAATTGAATTTTAAAAATTGCGTCAAATTTTCTTTCTAATCTCAGAGATTTCAGATTTCTCCATTAATCTTAGAGCTGTAAAGAATCCTGTACCTGTAAACAGTGGACATATTTTTAATATACTAGACATGCCTATCCAAGCAAGAAACTGATCACAAATCACTCAGTTGATACGATGCTGGATCTGGAAGGTGTCTGGAACTGGCTAGCAAGTTCTCTGGGATTATATTTACCTAATTCTCTGACACAGTTCTCTGTCCTCCAGGACCACTTACTTGTTAATCAAGAGCCAAACCTATAATACAGTCAGGAGATCTCACACAGCTAATTTGCTGCAGCTGGCCTGCCTTCTCTGCTTCCTTCTTCTGCTATGCAGAGCAGACCAAACAGCAGAGCAGACCAAATGTTTCAGCTTCATGCTCCTTGAACCTGTCTGAGTTGCCTTTTGTGCCAGCCTGTGCTGACCATCCCCAGCTGATCTAGAGTGCCTTTTTCATCCTGTAACCAAATTATTTTCAGATGGGTTTGCTGGGTTTTCAATGGACAAAGGGACCGAGTTACTTCCATTAAAGTTGACAGTGTCTTAACGATGGTAAAAACAGAAATCTGGTTTTGTGTCAAGTGAGGACACCCTCATCGTGGCCACTCAGTGGCTCTGTTCATAAGCCTATTAATTTTATCCAGACTAGAGTGACTTATATTAAATATAGGATCAAGACAAGTATTCAATATTAACTTTTCTAAGACCTTGTAACTGTGGCTATTAAATGATCATTAACACATAACTTCAGTGCTGCTTTAAGATTCTGTATCTACTTAATTGTTCCTAATACCAAGACCACAAGGTCCTTAACAGGGCTCCTGGATGGACCCTCAGCAGTCCCAAATAGTGATGTCATGAGGCTGTTTTAACCTGAAAGGCGGTGTGGCTGCTCACTGTGCTGATTCTCGTGCTCAGTTCTCTCTGAAGAGAGAAGCCACTGGACAGCTTCTGTGCTCAGGGAGAGCCAGCTGAAGTGTGAGAGTAATTTCCTGACCCTCTGTTTGCCTGTTTTCCTCTGTGTGTGATAACTAGCTGATAAAGAAGGGAGCTTCAGATGTCCTATTACATTACAAGTGCTGCAGCTGAAAATGTTGCAATGGGCAAACGATGAGAAGTTTGTATTACTTGGGGATAAGCAAGAAAGATGATTTCAGTTGAATATAGTCAAATTTGAAAGGTCAGTAAATAGTATTAAGCCTAGAGGGGAAAAGAAAGCTGCTCCTAATGGAAGTCAGTGGAGTGAAATTCCCATCACACTGAGCAGAGATACAGGCCGGAAAACAGAGGTTAACAGAGAGCACAAAGCAACTGTGAAATATAATTGCATTTAATCAGACCAAAGTGAGTTTAATTGGACCAGCTAACTGCTCAATTTTACTTCACATTCATTTGAACATAAGACATAGTACTGGAAATTAGTGACTAAATTTCTGCAAAAAGTCTTGGACTTTTGCTGTTCTTTTGTTAAGGGGAAGAGGGAGAGGGAAGTTGAATTTCTCTCCTAAAACAGAATGAAGGCACAATCATTAAACCAGCAATGATTGAGAATAACTGGGTGGAGGAAGGCAGATGAATAGATCCTTAGAGAATAAACAGCTTTGCAAGTGGAAAATGTTCTGATGTTTGATTAAGGGGGGGAGGCGAGATGTTTTAAATTATAGGGCAAGAAGTGTAGGAAGTAATACCATGGCAGTAAAATAAATTGATAGCTGTCTTTGGACTTGTAGGGATTCGAAAGTCCCTCGTGTGACAAATATTTTTGTTGTATTTGCTTCACTGGTAGGGTGGGATATAAAAAATGAGTTCCATTGTACCTATAGATTGGGTGTGTTTCAAACCCTGTGTGGTGGTTGGAAGTTCAGAAAAGCTTTCCAAGGCCTGCATCTATGGAATGATGGAATCATTCCATATGGTCTTAATGGAATCTATGGTCTTAATGGAATCATAATGACAACTTGTAATGGTAGTCTCTTATGGATCGTTAGAAGGAGCAGTTCTGAATGTTGGAATGAGTGCTCCTGTGCTAGGACAGCTGAGGTTCCTACTGGTTCTCCTAACTGCAAGTGGAAGTGAGGACTGTCTAAAAAAAAAAAAAAAAATATATATATATATACACACACATATATACACATATATACACACACACATATATATATTTAGAAAGCTAATTATCTTTCTCCAATGTTTTCAAACAGGCTGCTAAGTTCTGTGGAATCAGTGTAATGACATGGAAGATAAAGATGAACAATTAGTTGCAAATACGTAGCTAATTATAGAATAAACTGAAGGAGAGATGAACAGGACCAGTCCCAAACATGGAGCTGTTTGGTATTCATGGAATAAGTCTCTCATCAGTTGCCTTTACATGCAGTAAAGGACTTCAAAGTGCCACTTTTTCTGATCTAGACTATAAATTAGGATTTGGTGAGAAACATACTGTTTTATCACAAATATGTGCAGCTTAAAATAAATTAATTAAGGAAGGATGCTATAAGGAAGCTATACTCAATTTCCATGTCATGAAACTGCTTTTGTGGTCATGGCACAATCTGACAGGGTCTACTAGCATACGGATAAAAGGAGTGGATCTTGGAGCCTTGCCAGTGCTACTTTACAGATTTTTTTTTCTGTCAAGGGAAATGGTCTTTATCACTTGCAGTGTAGTAGCCATCACCATTTACTGTGTTATATTCAAGAGGAAGTAATATTGGAAAAACTTTTGTTCATAAAAAGGTGGGGGTTTGGAAGAAATGGCCATTGCTTTGAGGGAGATTTCTGGTCAAAGAAAGAAACATGGTGGAGGATCTTTGTGTCAGGGTTCCTCTGGTGTTCCAGCTGTTAAAAAGTCAGCCATTGAAAACAACAGATGTTACTTTCTTCAGCTTGGGGAACCTTGACGTTGCAAGAACAGTTGGTAGATTGTCAAAACCAAAATGCCAATGACCTCGATCAGAAGATTATCTGAGATGGGAGGTTGAAGTGGATAAAATTCTGAAGGCAGTAAGTCAGAGTTAAAATGAGAACTGCAGTGAGTGTCAGAGATGCTCAGTACAAATGAAAGTGTACGTGGGGAGGAAACAAAATGCCCTGTTAGAGCTGTCAAGGAGTTCCTTTGGGAAATGATAAGTTGTAGTGGCTTTGGTGGCTTTGGTTCCAAGTAATTGATTGGGTCAACTTGTGGATAGTGCTGCAGAAGGCAAAAACAAATGACTTGGTCTGAACGAATCAAGTATTTGTTGCCAAGTGTCAGATTAAACAGCTGTTTAAATTACATTGAGCCTCTGTACTTTATTTCTTCAGATGCCATCCCTTCAGGATGGAGTTGATTTGATATTACAGGCAGCTCAGAGGAATCTTTGTCTTTCTTAAATCTGAAAGGACTGCATGTCTACTATGTGTATTGCACTACTTTGTGGGAAAACAACCTCATTAATCACAGGCCTGCCAAAGACAGGATCATGAGCAGGACACCTGGGTGAGTGATCAAATATGAGTGGGGACTAACACAATTCCCACTCCACAGAGCTCAAGGACTAGGGATGAGTGAAATACTGGGCAAGAAGAGGTGCAGGCTGGAGTAGCTATAAATTGCACTTTTGTTCTATATACTTTCAGAATTGGATTGGATCTAGACTGTACCCACTCAACTAATTTGGGAGGTTATGAGTGCAAGGTGGGGAGGAAGGTGGAGGACTGTCTTTTGAGACTGGTGTTAGAGGGCGAGACATGAGAGGAAAGTCTATGAGACTGGGAAATGTGTATGTTTGTGTGAATGTGTTGGGGAATAGGTGGGCTTTTCCTTGTCTGATTTTTTTTTTCTATTTTTTTTTTCAGGATATATTTTTCTGATTTTGGATCTGTCATACTAGACCACTTGATAGAAGCATGAGGTGAAACCACTTCATAACAGACTTATCAAATAAATCCAAAATTTCCTCTTACCCAGGATTGCTCAAGGATGCTTGTTACCTAATATTTGTAACTATGTTTTAAGTCTGCATGTGGGAGTTCTGACTCAGACCTGTGCTTTCTTGACTTGGGCTTTTCTTGCAGTGAGTAATTTAAAAGCTGTTCTCAAGTGTCTCTCTATTTCTGGACTTGCGTTTAAAGTTCCTGTAATTAAGAGCTGAAATCACATGTGTATACAGTAGAAATTCAAATTTGTTTACATACAGAGCTAGAGTTGCACTGTGTGTGCGTGTGTGAAGATTTACTACAAGGCATTTCTCTGCTTTCCCTTTTGGAGAGTATAAGGCAAACAAAACACACTGGGGAAACTGATTTCAGACTTCGAACAAAGCATGTCCTAAAGTTCTTGTCTGGTGTTAATTCTTTGTCCAGACACAAAACATAGAATATTTCCTTCTAGAAAGATGAAATCAGCTTAAGTCATTGATGCTGAATTCATTGGGAAGGAGAGGAAATGAATTAATACTGTATTTTACCTGAAGGAAAGATACTTGTCTGGCTTTGCAGACATTGTAAGTATTGATAAAAAGATGCGTTTAAAAGTCTTGATTATTTTATTGCTCTCCTCCCTTATGCAACAACTGAACCCCAGCCAACAGGGTCTTTGAAGGAGGGTTCCTCTGTTGACGAAACCTCTTCACGAGTGTGTTGTCACGATAGGTTGTTACAGCATGACTGTAATGCAAAGAAGTACATAACTGGTGGTTTGACTTGCAGACAGTCTGATAAATATTGTTTGCTTTTCCTTAGTTTAGTCTTGCTGTTTCGCTGTTCTGTGATCCATTGTGCAAGAGGAGGATTTTCTGCTGGAAACCCAGAGTAAGACCTGTTAGAGTACTGTTTGTTACAGCAGAGTTTGCTCAGCCGTTTGGCTACCAAGGAACATGCACCTTGAGTAGCTCGCTGAAGAGTGTATTCACTCCTAAAGTGAAGCCAAAGCATTTTCACACACTGTCACAACAATTGCTCCCGTTCCAAGGCAAGGCTTGATCTCCTGGTGTGTGCACGAGGGGTGGGAGAGCCTGCAAACAACTCTGCTCTGGTGGTACATGACATTTAGCAAAATACTCATACTGTGGTGTGTATATATAAAGAAAAGCCCTGATTTGGAGCCAAGAAGTAAATATATGTCTGTTTAAGTTTATCCTCCCCATTTCAAGCCAGTAAATTTAGTAGAGTAAGTACTGGATCATAAGTGATTGAGATGCAGCAATCTACAGTGGTAGAACTTGGAAATTAAATTTTCATTTAGGCTGCATTAGGGTGCAATCAAACCTTTAGATAAGATGCTGTCTGTAGGGTGGTGGAAGCAAATATGTGACAGCAACATATGCTAGATCATAACCAGAACTCAAGGCTAGCAAAGTTGTTTAAAGTTGAAAGCTGGAGAATTGCCGTCGCTGTGCTTGGCTTTGCCTTTGAGTGGAACAGAAAAGCAATCATGTTCAGTGCTGTGCAGAACCTTACTTTAAGAAGTCAGGATGACCTGACATCCAAATAGCTCATACCCTCAAGAAGCATTTACTTATTTTCTTTTTGAGGTTTTATTTTGGATGGAGAAGTGGTTTTAAAGGCCGAAAGGACTGTATTTTTTCTCTTATTATTTGGTATAAACGGCAAGTAAATTGTATATGTCCCAGGACTACAGTGCAAATGCTTTCAACATACTGGCTGGTTTGTGGTTCTTTTATTTGGCTGGTTTGTTGGGGTTTTTTGTGTGTGCTTTTTGGTTTTTTTCTTTTCTTTCATTTCTCTTTTAAAGTAAATTGAATAGAAGTGGAAGCATTTTTTATTTATGTGTATCTATATGATGGTGCCCTGGTTCAGCTCAGTTTATGCAAAAAAATATGAAAAATTCTCTGTGTAGCACTAATTCCAAGCAGCATCTGAGGGTGGTTTCTCTGGATGCAGTGGAAATACTTGACACTTGCAGGCATAGCAAGAAATGGGTGTTACTGTTGCTGACTTGATGAGAGAGGTGGTATATGGATTAGTCACATTACTAACAACGTGAAATATTGCCACAGGCTCTTCATAACCTTCCTGGACATCATTACCTTTACAGACAGATGGTGCAAAGATGCAGGGCCTGATTAAAATAAAGGGTTATTCTTCTGATTTTAAGTCGTTTTTGGTTTAAGTCATTGCTAATTTAAGTGATCCTAACAGCCAAAAGCACCATCCAGTACTCTGACTGGTCACCCTCCAGGGGCTGGAGGCTCACAGGGGCAGGTCTAGAAGGTAGGTAGGAGGGTCCAATTCATTCTCTCCATCTACAAGTATCCACTGATGTCTTCTGAGGCTTGGAACACTGATTTGCAACTCAGTCTCTCACTGCTTGCATCCAAACTACTTGGAATTGTTTTCATGGGATATGCAGATCTACTGCAAAACTTCACTTCTGCTATTGAGCACAAGGCTTTGAGAAATATGAAAGTTTAGCTCATGGAGGTGAACTAGAAAAGATTTCAGATTGTCCACCCTAGGCTTAGAAACACGAAACGTGCTACAGATAGAAATAGCAAGTGCATTTTACTTCTGTTAACTTTTGTCTAAAAACATATGTACAATGAACTCTTCAAATTTATTCAAAATACAAATAAATCTTTGCTTATTTCTATTAGGAAAGCAATTTGTTTGCTGGAAGCAAAATGGAAATCCATTTGCCATATAAATAAGAGCTTTCACTTTTCAGCCAACATGAAAGGGAAGTTATTTTCCCAATGCTGTTGTACATGGGCCTTGGCCAAGGGGTATATACAGCAAAAAGAAAAACTGGTCTAAAAATGCTCTAGAGAACAGAGGAAAAAAATAGATTGGTATAAATTATTCTCCTTAGCTTTTTTACAGTTAATTTCTTGTCTTATTTGTTCAAACCAGTCTAATGGGAATATTAGTATGTTGGCAGAGAGCATCAGATTTGATATGTACCAGAGGAGCAATGGCAAATGAATCCCTAAGGTGTAATGCAATGGTTCCTGTTGGTGGAAGGCACATCAGCTCTCACCTTTGCTTATGGGGAGAAGTGTAGGTTTACAGGATGCAGCCTATTTTTTCTTGACTTCTTGCATAGAACAACAAATGGGGAAACTGCTCTTGGTGGGGCAGTGGTGGTGGAGCATATCTTTAATGTGCAGGGAGGAAGTTAATGAGGTGGAATCATTCCTTCCCATTTGAACCCTGAACAGGGAACACAGTCCTTATGAAAAAAAGTTTGACAGACCCTGTTGAAAGTTCTGTTTAGAAAAGGTCCACTGTAGATCAAAGGACATAATTTCAGAAGTCCCTGGATCTTGCAAACAAAAATTTCTTGAGCAAATAGTTGCATGCTGTAAACTTATCCATGGAAAGCTTTTGACTAAGAAATTATCTTCCCCAAATTATCTTGAAGACAATAACAAGCTGAGAAGACAAAAATTGTGCCTAGTCCCCATGTTTTGGAAAAATCATGCATTTACATTTAGCCTATCTCCTGTATTGGCACTTGGGGTGTTAATCCCTGTCAACTCTCTGCTCACTGTGAAAACTTAAAACCTTTCTTTCCCTGGCCCAGGTTGTAAACGTGATCCTACAGCCACTACAGAAAAGAAGGTTGGGCAAGGCTTCCTGTGTTTATGTGCTATCTCTGAATGTACACAGGCACATCCTATTTGGCGTAAAGCAACTCAAGGGTTACGCTAATTTTTAGCATTTTATTAATCCCTGCTTTTAAAAGATTGATCTTATTTTAGTGAGAATGGGTTAACCTCTGCCTCCCACTTCTGTTAAGTCTAGAAGCTTCTTGTACCCATTTGGACAACCACAGGACCTAGAAACACTTGTGGTTAGTGACCAAAGCGCTCTGACTATAACAAGTTTCAGAACACATGATAAATTAGTCTACTGATTTCTCAACTATTTTAATACTGTCTGAAGAAGGTGCATAAATAAACAACAGCTCAATATACCTACTTTAACAAATTAAAATTGTCTGTGATATTTTTCCAAGTGCCACTTAATAGAACTTAGGAAATTAATAGCAGTAGTAAAAATAAAACTCTGCTCAGGAAGCGTCTGGAGAGCCACCTACTCTTTGTTCCTGAGCCCCCTTTCCTTGCTTTTCTGACATAAGGAGTTAATCAGAGTCAAGAGGGTTACTTGTGCACTTAAATCAGGGGCATGGTCATTTCCAAACCAGTGCAGACCCCGCCTTCTCCTCTGCTGTGCAAGTCTGAGCTTGCCTGGCTCCCACATTGGATTTCTGTTCCCGTTACTACATGTAAATATTAAAATATGGGTAAACGATCCAATCTCCTAGAGGCTATTCCATGCCTATATGTTGCTGGATGGAAATGTACCTTCTTGGACAGCTTGGTTTCTGTTTTTCCCTGTCTCTCTCCCATGCTTGCCTTGGGCTGAGCTAGGTGATCTAAAAGTCCATAAGAGAAAAAGAAGTGACATGCACAAGGTCTGTGAACGGGGCTTGGAGAAGCCTGCTCTGCTTGAAGATGCCTCTGCTCCTTGCAGTGGGGTTGGATCAGCTGACCTTTAAAGGTCCCTTCCAACCCAAATCGTCCTATGATTCTATGAAAAGCTAAGAAATTTTTATCTCCAGTACAAGCCACTGCAGGTTCATCAGAGGCTGAAGCAAAGCTCAGATCAACAGGAAAAAATGGTTCAGATTTCTGTGAAAACGAAGGGCCCAAATAGAACCAGGTTTTAGTTGACATAATAAAAGTTACTGAAGGTCCTATACTAATTTCTTCTCACAATCAGCTTTTTTATGGGGAGGACCATATCTGTCTGGCTGTTGTGTCTGATGAGCTTGTTTTAGGAAAACTATTATATGATGGAACTACTAGCGACTGAGCAAAAGGTCTCAGGAGGAATTTAGATTCCTGTATTCACTTTGTTTTTCTTCTTCTTCCCTCCGAATGTTTATTTATGGAACAGTTGAATCTGGGTAACATATGAAGTGTCATGGAAGGGCTGGAGATGCTATGCTATTCTGAAAGAAAATTTAATTTCTTCAGGCACAGAATCCCTCTTGAGAGCCCTGAAATTATATTGAATGGATTTAACGTCTTATTCTCCCCTGCTTTATGATTTAGTCTGGGATTTTTTTTGTTGCCAGTTTTCTTCAAGTAGAATGTGATAAATAAAAAATAATTCCTGTCCTGTTAATAGAAGGGTGATCTCTAGTGCAGAGTTAAATGGAAATATACCCACACTTCTGCGTTAATTTAATCTGCTTTCATTAGCTGTAGAGTAGGTCTGCTTATTTTTTTCTAATTCATGAGGTTTTATTTTTAGCATCCTTCTCTTCCTGTCTTTGGGGCCCAGATCAGATAGATAAAATCAGATTTTTTTTTCTTATTTAATAAGCCTTTCCTGTAAAACAGCAAGTTTTGAGTGATTGCACAAAACAATTGAGAGAGACTGGAAAGGGAGGATGTAACAAAGCAGGATCGGGGTGTGTGCAGCACAGTCACCAGATGCAGGGATATTCTCTTTATCCCAGCACTTGGAAAGGTGCATCTGGAGTGTTGTTTTGGTTCCCACAGTATGATGAAGAGGTTCACAAACTTGAGAGAGCTCAATGGAGGGCCAAGAAGCTGTTTAGGGGGCTGGAGCACAAGATGATGATGATAAATTAAAAAAGTAAGCTGGACAAAGCCCTGAGCAATGTGATAGAGTAAGATGATCCCTAAACATGAGTTTGAAGCTGATTTATTATATAATGCTATGATTGATGCAATCCAGATAAACAGGATATTTTTATATACTCTGTTGTTCAAAATGTTTACAATAAATGGTGAGGTAGAAGAAATAGGATTAAGGTTTTAATCATTTTAAGGAAACTGGGAGAGACTAGCTAAAATGACCTCCAAGATAAAAAATCAGAGGCTTTGGCTTGATGCCATGTAAAGACAGAAGACAAAACTCTTAGAGAAGAACAGCTGTGCTAAGAACATACTTTTGGGATGTTTCAGAGGGGTTTAATGGGTGGAGATGAGTGAGTGTCCTGGTCTGTAGAACAGGAGCCTTTGGAAATTACAGAGCAGCTAATTGAAATCTTAAAACTTTTGGATATCATATTATGTCTTCTGATGCCCAAATACAAACATATTACCCAATCATTTGGCTCTTCACCCTTTTAATTGTATGTACATCTATGTACATATACATGTAAATCTATGTACATATATACCTCAAATATATGTAAACACATATATATATGTATATAACTAGTATTGCTGGTCACACTGCTATGATTTAACATGATACAATGTTAAATGTGCCTTTTCTAGGCGTGTATTTTACTTTATTCCTGGGTTTGGTTTGCATTTATTCAAACTAGGCCATGAAGAAATTGTTGTGATGAACTACCAGGCCACATAAAATTATCATCAGACATCTTTTACTAGCAAGGTAACTAAATGAAGAAAGCAGTATCTAACAGTGATGACAATTGCCATAACTCTCAGCATAAATCTGGGAATGCTAATGATCCCATTAGTCTGGTTCAATAAATCATTGATTGGAAGCGGCTTGAAGTTTAGATTCCAACTTCTATTTCACAACAAGTCATATCTGCTGAGATGAAGCACCCACTGGAACAGTCTGTTCCCTTACATTCTGGAAATGGTCCAGTTAATCTTCACATTCCAGTGCCCAGTTCTGAACTAAACAAATACCTTCCTTTTCCTTAGGAAAGCCTGATCTATGCCTTGCTCATCTTCTTGTCAGGATTTTCTTGTCAAATAATGGATCTTGGCAAAGTTAAGGCTTATTACACATGCTAGACATTTTGTTCCTTCCTTTTTGTCCTTGTTTTGGCAAAAGAATTGGGATATTTCTAAACATTGGAAATCCCTTCATGTCTCAGTTTTATTATGAGGTCTAAAAATTAATGAGTAACGCTGATCTTGGGGCAGCATCAGCATATGCTTCACCCACAAGCTATCTGCAAGTTCAGAGGGGAGCTTTTTTTGTTCATTTCTTTCTCACCAGACCTTTCTTATACTGAAAACTGTGTAGCCATTGGAAGGCATCAAATAGCATTAAAAAAACCCAAGCCAAGCCAAAACCTAAACCAAAAAACCACAGCTGGATTTCCAAAATTTCAAGCCGTATCCAGGTAGTAGCTCAACCACAAGTCAGCGAAGTCATCATGACTTGCTGTGTGTCACTTGCCTCTGAGCAGGCTGGGTTCAGGCCCTGGGGATGGCACTGGGGCACAGACACCAGAAATCTGTGCTGGTTTCCAGTGCAGCAGCCCCTGCCCTGATACGTGTGTGCACAGACTGCCAGACCTTCAGGAGTGTACATGCACGTGCACACACGTGTGCTTAACCAGGATTTATAAGATGACCTTGATCGTATTCCTAGCACAGAGCAGCTTGCAGGGACTTGGCCCATCTCTGGGGAGAGTCTACTGAGTACCAGGGTGAGAGCCCCAGTATCTACAAAGCTTCACCAAACAGCTTTACAAAAAGCATAAAGTTGTGGTTCAGAAGGAAATCTTGATGTGGGATTTCTTCAGGCTGTTTAATAGGGCTTGATAAAATGCTTACATTTGGTTTTGGAGATGTGTTCCCAAGGGAATGAAAAATTGGAAGATGAAAAATGCTCTTCAGCCATATAGATCTTAGTAGAATTCTGAGAGGAGTTGTGTTTAGTGTTTGGACAAGGCACTTGTATTCAAAAAAATTTAAATTTATGGATGTGCTGCTCCCACAGGGAGCAATGCCAATGAGACTGGAGGATCAGAAGACTTGAAGGGCCAGGAAAGGGAAGCTGTGACAAAGTGAAGGCAGTGCACAGAAAGTAGCCAGTGTCCACTTGTCAGAGCTTTTCTTAATCACATATGTCTTGTTGCTTGCATCTAGGAATGGCAGCTGCCTAACCTGGAGTCTTTTTGCTGCAGTCAAGATAATGTTTAGCTACATGCTCCTCAGGACTGAAACAGCAATGTCTGAGAATTTTTAACCCCCAGGTTGCACATGGCTGGGTGCTGGTAAAGAACAGCTCCGGGATCTGTGCTTCTCTCACTGGTGACTTGTGCAACCTCAGGGCAGGAGCTACTTTTGCTGCTAGTGACTATGCAAGGTTTGGATTAGTGAGTGGTCTGCTCTGTGCCAGGTTCCCAGCTGATAACCAGGTCAGCTGTGGATAGCATCAGATTATCTAAACTGTCTCCTTCTGAGAAAAGAATGGGTGTTTCATAGGAATAAACCAGAATATCTTCCACTGATGACAATAAATTTCTGTCTTTGGTGGTCATCCAGCTTACTGGGATATTGGAGCTTGAAATTAGACAAACTGGATATCAGTCAGGCCAGAAAGTCCTGACCAGGGTGAAGTGACAAGTGATTTACAAGACAAACCACTTCATTTACCACTGAAGGTGTGCTGGAGTAGCTCTGGCACTGGTTGTGCTCTGCAGGTACCTGTTGAATACAGGGCAATTGACTCCCAGGGCTCAACTTCCCAAGAAATGGGCACCAGGCAAAGTGCTGTGGTTGCTGAAAAGCAAATCAGAATCCCTGTGGACTGTCATATCCCATTTATAATTTCTTCCTTTCTATCTGCATGGAAAAATGAGAAATGGTTTGTAAATACGCTGAGGATCTGGGGCTGGGGAAAGAGTTTGTCCCTGCTGGTGGCTACATGGCAAGATCTTAGATGCAGACACTGAAAACAGTTCCTGATGTGTGAGAGCAAAAAGGGGCTGAGGACTGCTGCTCCGTGTTTAAGTCAATGAATTTTCAGCCTCTTGGCTATTCCCTGTCTGCATCTGTCATTCCTGATGAGTGGTCTCTTCCCTGTAGAGAGCTTGTCTGCCTTCGCTTGTGTTTTATTGCTCCCACTGTCCTTGTATTAAAATGGGACAGGTTTCTGTACTGCAAGGGAAAAACAGTGATTGCAGCAAGTGAGGAATAAGCAGCAGCCATGGCCAAATGCTTCTTCTTGACTTAATGCAAATATCCAAACAAAAAAATTCACAGTAAGAAGGAAGGAAAAAAGCTTCACAGCAACAAAGAGCAGAATCTAGAAACTGTGAGACTGGATGGGGTGGCAATTCATTTATTATCTTGGTGTGCTTTGAGAGAGTGCTTTTGAAATATACATAAAAGGAATTAATAGAGTATATAAATGATAACAAATGATATCTAATATTTTAATTTGTATGCAGTCTCTCACCTTTCGCTCCAGGGAGCTCTGCAAACGAATTTTCATTTAACCTCTTCACTCATGTGTGAGGTGGTGATGTATTGTCTCTGTCTCACACATGAATAAATTATGATGCAAGGCCAGATTTGAAGAAAGCAGCTTTTGCAGACCTTCAGGGTCCTGTTTGCCTATGAATTCTGGCACCCTTGTATGCCAACAGCCCAGGTGGATGCAACTCGAAGGCTGGGAAAGGAGTACTGCTTCTCTGCATTGCAGGGAAGCCAGAAAGAAGGGGGTAATTGAGGAAAGTTGAAAGAGATCCAACAGTAATGTTACAGCTGGGTTTTGGTATTTTTTATGTAATCCTCCTAGGTTTTACTGTATGGTTTTGTTTTGTTTTGTTTTAAAGCAGACATTTACATTTTCAGTATGGAAGCTGAATTCCCCCTCTTACAGTGTTGTCTTTTGCAGCAAGACTAGAAATCATGCCCCAGTTCTGGAACTTTCAAAGATTTGTCTACACTTTTCTGGTAACACCATTCTTCAGCTCCACAGCAAACACAGGATGTGTATAACAGGCATTGCTGACCAGGTCCTGCCATTGGATGAATAATTCTCCCCAGATTAGTATCTGTCTCAGAGCCCCAGACCCCAGAACTGTCTCAGCAGGGTATGCAGAACTGAATTTCACTACACCAAGGACTATGGTCTGGACAGAAGAGGGTGGCAGCTGGTGACTTTTACAGGAGCGACTGGGTCCACTAGCCGTATCCTTCCTCTTATGCTTCTGGATCTTTGAGTTGCTGAAGGCAGCATCCAGCCTTTTTGCAATTCAGCTGGAGGCAAATGCACATCAGCAGCGTTGCTGCTACACTGCCTGAGGTAACTGCTTACTTTGCCTGTGTCCAGAGTTGGCCTTGGTCTGATCAGAGGCGAATAAGAAGGGATGATGCAGACCAGTTTCTCCTTCAATAGCATGTGCTGTAGTGGTCTTTCATCTTAGGGATAGAAATAAGGCTGCAAACTTCAACTGAAGTGCAGCTGTGTATTTGTGAGTTCAGACAAGGGGTGTCTGTCTCCCTATGAGGGATACACAGATCTTTCGTTTTCCTTCTTTATGTTGTACTTGAGTTTTTCCATAGCAGAAGTGATGCTGAAAAGGAGGTGAGGACTGAGCTAGCAGTACAGCAGACTTACAGTGTGACTGCAAGCCTAGGAGAAACATC
>QWTY01021715.1:0-17191 GCA_008033365.1 Pseudorectes ferrugineus
GCAGTTATCAGATCTGGGCAGTAATGAGCAGAGTCTGTGAAGATTTAGGTCTCCACGCCTACAGATTCTGTAATAAAACATGGTTTCAAACACTTTATTGCTTTCTGGAAAGCCATCCTTCTGAAGGGCTGAGCTGGGTCAGAGCAGAAGGGTTGTCCATGAATTCTTTAAGGTCTCTTCCAACCCAAGCCATTCCATGGTTCTTTGGAATCTTCTGCCAGCGTGGAAGAGCTGCAGAGATTTGCTGTTCTGCAGTCACATTCACACCTTGTTCTGCAGCCAGAGAGGGATGATTTCTCATTGTTAAGGCCACATCTTTGCACAAATGAGGCTTCAGCCTTCTCCTGAAACAAGTGAGAAATCAAATTCTGCACAAGGGAAAATCTCCAGTGCATCACCCACACGCTCCAGCAGAGCAATAGGACATCCTGTGGTGGGGGCAAGCGGGTGCTGCCACTCAGATGAGTTTTACCTGTCCTACACAAGCCCTCTCAGAGGGTTTTCCAGGTCCCTCAATCTCTTCTTCCTCCTCCTCCATACTGGGCTTTTTTTTTAGTTGCACAGAAACAGCAGCTTTTGTGGTTTTCATGGGGTTTATACCGAGCCAGTGCATTTGGATGGAAAAAGTTGTCAGTTGAAGGACTTAGTTATTGACTTCCTTGGATCCAAGCTGCCATCTTCACACCTCACATGCAGGAAGGATCTGGTTTCTCTTCTTTTGTGTTGTGCTGGTTTTGCTTCCCGTGTCTGGGGGAGTTTCACTTAGGGCTGACAGCAGCTCCAGGAAAAAAGTGTACAGGATATAAAGAGACTTTATGAAGCACATAAACACCCACCAGTCTCTAAAAATTGGATATCTAACAGTGCTCCAGGCTCCCTTGATAGCTGACAGAAAAGGCTGAACCCCTCTTTAAAGGTTCTCAGCTGAGACATCTATTTTAGAAGGAGATTAACTGCTCTTTAGAAGTTTCTGTTCCTCCTCTTGGACTGGAGAGGATTTTGAGTGTGAGCTTCGACCAGTCTCAAAGGCTCATTGTTCCCTTGAATTCAGAGGCTCCAGTGCCTGTTTGAGTGTAGCTCTGGCTTTCCATATCAAGCAGACTCTTGGAGCCATGGCAGCCCAGAACTTGGTGCTGATCCCACACCTTGCCTGAAAGGCTCCAGCTGTCATCTGCTTGCCGTATTGGATATTTTGCAACTTCTCTGCCCTTGAAGTATAGAAAAATTACCACGGTGAGTTGCTAGTGGCAGGCAATTCTGGTTTTCCTGCAAGAGAGATAGTTTTGGAATGGCTGGTGATATGGGCTTCTGCTGTCCTGGAGCCTGTGTGTTTAACTTGTTGCTGAAATCAATGGAGGTATAATGAAAAACCAATGGAAATCAGGTGAAGATGAGAGCTGCTCTGTGGCAGATATCAGAAAAGAGATAAATGCTTGAGAGACTTTTTGTGCTCAGTAGGAGTTTTGTTCCAGACCATCTGTCTGAGCTTGGATCACTAACTGAACCTAGCACAGGACTGTTTAGGTTTTGCTAAGATTTCCTCTGGCAGCTTGCCCATTGAAAGCATGAGCCTGCAACCTTGAGCATTTTGGCTTTTCCTGTAGTGTGTGTGCAATAAAATCAGATAAACAGTCAGACTATAACAGACTGCAACTGTTTTATTGGAAGAGAAGTCATAAAGACCCTGAAAAGGGTAGAGCACAGCACCAACTTTGGGTCTCCATGCCGGAGGACAGAGAGGAGCTCTGGAGCTCATGTCATGGCTAAAGACACCCTGGTACCATCGCCAGGGTGCATCAACAGAGCTCTCTGACCATGTCCATACCTGCAGTGGCACGGGGTGCTTGAGGACAGGAGCCAGCTGAGGCTTGAGGTGAAACCTCACATTATCCCTAATCTTCAATAAATGTTCTCTGTTTTGTGCCTTATGCACTAAAAGTGCCTCGGTGCCACCAGTTTGCCACCCCCTGCAGCAATCCAGGCAGCCAGTGCTGCAGGGCTGCAGGACCACATCCCTCGATGACAAAATATCAGAGCAGTTGCTGCCATGTGTCTTTCTGATTGGGGGAAAAAATAAAAAGAGAGTTTATTGTTGCAGGGATGGTTTCAGAAATGGAGCAGGCAGGAGCAGCATCCAAGCTGCTCTGCACATAAAGATCTCACTCACAGAATGGTTAGGAAGCCAGACAGAATGGAATATTTCTCCTATTTTCTTTGCAGCTGAAAAAACATGAAAAATCACAGGAGTGCATTTATTGCCATATTTCTGTTCCAAAGTTTGCCTTATTTAAAAAGAGAAGAAGAAGAATAAAACTGGTTTTGCCCACCTCCCTCACTCCCCCCTCCGCTTCCTTCCCTCCCATTTCCTGGACCTGGCTGAGGTTTTTAACTGAAAAACCCTGAGTCCAGCACAGAGGCTGGGAACACACAGAGGGACAATAAAGTGTTTGTTTGTAGAGATCACAGAGGAGCAGTCTGTAGTTTTACAGAGGAGAGGAGAAACCACCGTTTGACTCCAAAGCCTACAAGGGTGTAGGATGTGCTCTGCTGATGCCCCTGCTGGGTGATGGGGTCTCCTCAGACCTCATCAAACCCCTGGTCCCAAGTGCTGGTGCCTGAAAATAATAATGCTGAGATAAGGCTGGATGGAGGTGACCACATGTCCTAGAGAAACTAAAGTCCATTCCCTAGTGGGGAATAAACTGGGGATGGAAAACCAGCTGAAGAGAGAGAATCCAAGGCTAAATAAACAGAGCTGCTTGCTCAGGAGCCTCTTTATATCCATAATTTTAGAAGAAATATTGTCTTTGGACATGCCTTCATGTCCAGGCATATCTTCTAGGTAATGAGTGACATTTTATTAGCTGCCAGAAGCAAAATGTAAGTGTACTAAAGGTTTTCCAAAACTGAGAAAGAAGGAAGCTTAAAATGACCCATCTGCCCCTACTAAAAAAAAAAAAAAAAAGAAAAGAGGATAACTATTGCAACAACGGTGATTAACATGGTCTGGAGCAAGCAAAGGCCACAGGAAAAACTGCAAATGGGACTCAATTAAAATAGACTAGAACAGAAAATGCTTTGCAGCAAGCAAACATCTTCAGCAGTGCTGCAGTCGGGCCATCTGGCTATTTTCCACTGCACAGTCTGACTGGGTAGGTACTTTGTTGAACTTCCACTGTAGTGACTTTTCCTTTTCTTGTTCCCTCCACATTCTTCAGCCCTTTGAAAAGCTGGGGATGTGGTTGGAAGAGCAAGGGATTAAACCTGTCTGCACATAGGTACACGCTTCTCTCCACACACACTTAGATTCTCAAATAAACATATTCATATGCAGCCAGTTTAGGACACTGCACACAACCTGATACAGAAGCACAGTCTTAGGAGTAAAATAGAGTGGCAATAAACTTCAGTGAAAGGGACAGCTGTTCTCCGGGGTGGGGAGCTCCTGAGCCTACCAGCAATTCCTAACCCCATCCTTTCCAGAAAGGCAGGAGTTTTTTCCTGAATTCTTCCTGGCCCAGCTGAATTGGAGAGGGCTTTGTTTCTGTCTTGGGCACTGGTTAGAGATGGTAGGATGGCCAGAATTTTTGTGGCAGTTTGGTTGGAATCTTGTTCCTCCAGACTGCTCGGTACCCCACACAGGGACAGTCATCCTGATGCAGAGGCACAGCCGTGACCTTGTGTAACTCATCCTGCCTCCTTCTCTCTTCTCACCACAGAATCTGCCTGCTCCAGCTGCTCTCCCAGAAGGTGCAAATGGAGTTTTGCAGGAGAGCAATCTGCAGGGATGGGAGGTGTTTTTGTAGCATGCCCCTGGCAGAAAGCATGGTGTGACCACTGCTGCCTGTCTGGAGGGCTCTGTGCTGCAAGAACCATCCCCTTGCAGTGCTCCCTGCTAGAGCCTGGACAAACCTCTCTTTTCAGCTCCACCAAAGTGTGTGCAGAACAACTTCTCTTCAGGGTGACTTCTTCTGCCAGAAGAGAAGGACTCTGCGCCTGAACTGGGGTTTGCCAGCAGTGATCTGGTAGTTCCTGTGGGTTCAGGACCTCACCTTTTTCTAGCGGCCAGAATACCTCTATGATTTTCAAAGTAGTCAAAGGAGGTGATGTCCACAGGCCTGTGTTATTTATAACACACATGGTAGGGGCATTGACTGTATTCCCAGTGTGTTTCCAAGGTCCACTTCTCTCCGTGGCCATTCAGCTACAGCTGGGGGCCAATCAATAAGATCCTGAGGAGGGGGTGTTCCTGCCACTGCTCAGTCTGCTCCAGACTGTACCGTGCTTTTACTCGGCCGTGCAGCTCAGCCACTTATCCTTGAGCACTTTTCCTCTGTGCCAGATCCCATCTCAGGGTGCACACAATAATAATCCCACATGCTGCACTGCACCTTCCTGCTCCTTGGGCACAGCCCACTCAGTTTGGACCCACACCTCTGTAAGAGACAGCATCCAGCTTGAGCTAGCCACCCTCCTCTGCCCCGACAGCCTTTTTAGATGTTGCTTTAGAATGACAGGAACAACCTCCCCAGTTCCCTTGTCCAGGCAGACCAGGTCTCCATCATCCGTGCTATCTGCTCACACAGACCTCCCTCTTTACTCACTTGCTTCCAGAACTGCTTCTTCAAGCAGCTGTTTACTCATCAGCATGTGCCTGGACATCCCAGCAGAGACAACACGGAGTAGAAGCATTGCAGCATGGAACCACTGCTGTAACAGGGGGACATTAATCAAAGGCATTCCCAGCACAGCGAATCCCAGCCAGAGCTGCGTGCAGACTCAGGGCTGGATCTCTTTGGCATGCTTCAGGGGAATGAAAAATGAAGATCAACACTGCAAACAGCACCCTGAGGAGTAGGTTGGGTTTCTTACTGGCAGGGACTCAACACTTTCGCAGAATACACCCAAAACAATGTTATTCTGATTTGTTAACCACTGCTCACAAGGAAAATCCATTTCCTCCGGGCTTCTGTGGGATAAGAGGAGGTTGGGTTTTTTCCTCCATAGCTCAACCAAACTGCAAAGGTACTGCTGGTCCCAGCTGTTGTCATATGGGGCTGTTTTTCCTTGTGGAAGATCAGCATAAAACTTGAATAAGATTAAGAGTACATGAGCTTGTCTTAGCTTTTGGGACAAAGGAAATTTCTCCTGTTCAGGGCATTCTGCTCTGTGATGTCTGCCTGATGTACAGATGAACCTGCTCTCCTCCTAGCCACAGAAATATCAACTCAGGACAATACCAGTTTGCTGTAGCCACAGACCCTGTAAGTCTTTTCAGCCAGCCAACTCCTGTTATATTTGAACATCTCTGTCTCCATGCTCTAGGATGTTTCTATTCTTTGGTAGGTAATCCAGGTCTAAAGCTGCCTGCCTCTCTTGGCTGAGTTTATCTCATGACTCTCAGGGCTATTCAGCTTACTGAAATTCTGGCAAAATGCAAGTCAGTGAATGGTACCTCATCTAAGCAGCCTGGAGAAGTAAGAGTTTTTATTTAATGCTCAAACAGGTATCCCACTAGCGGTTAGGAGAGTGTCCTCTACCCAAATCCCTTCTGCCCTGCAGGATCCACCCTGACAGAAACTCCATCACTTCCTTTGGTACCAGTTTCAGGGATCCATCACCCACTGTGCAGAATGTGGGCTTTGTTTCCCATTTGAGTTTACTTGGCACATGTCTCACAGCTATCAGTCCTGGTCATGAATTTCTGCTAGATTAAAGAGCCCTTTAGCACCAGCAGCCTCTGCTTGAAACAGTATTTGTGCACAGTTGTCAACTTCTCAGTTTTTCTTTTTTTATCTGTTACAATACTTAGGTTCAAACTTCCTACTTTCCAGTCTTCCCGCACAAAGCATTCTGTCCAACCCTCAGATCCTTGCTAGTGGATATTTCTTCACCACCTTTTTCTGATGTCTTCATGACAGCCCAGAGATGTGCAAAGTATTCCCACCATTCACCTCTAATGCACAGAGAGGAATTCCTGTTTGGTTTAATGTTGGATAATAGCAGTAGCTCTCCTGAGTGACTTCTTTCTAGGGCTCAACATCCCATTGTCAGGCATGCATCTCTTGTGCAATTTTATATTTGATTCTATTAAAATACAGTCTATTTGGAAACCCATTGGATCTAATACCAACCCCAGTAGATGCCCATTAGAAATATTTCCCTCAAGGTTCCTCAGCTGGATCCCATTAGAGACCCACCAGCCTGGCTTCTGCTGAGCCATTTTAATGGATGCACTACTGACATTACACATCTTCATATCATAGAACCCTGAAAAATTCAAACCTTATCAAAATCTAATTACATTGTGTTGCAGCCACGCAGGCAGCTTTATCAAACAAGCTTAGACTCACGCCAAATAATAAAAGGTTGGAAGCACCTGTTTTATACACAAGTGCCTTAACTAAGATTAGTGTTACATCTATTCTTCAGTGCTTAATGAACTGAACTCTGTATCAGATTTTCCATTATTTCGCCTGGAATTTATGTCAATCAAACTGGCAACTGGTATTTATGAGGCTCATCACTGTGTATCTTGGCTGACTGTGGACACAGTGCTTCAGTACTTGGGACCTGCCCCAGCGCTCCAGCACAGATTATGAACGAACATCAGTGGGCCAGCAGCTCCCTCAGCCAGCTCTTGAAGGACTCCTGGGTACGGCTGCTTGGCCGAGCTGATTTCAGGCTGTTTCTCAGTAGCAGATGGTGTTTCCAACTCCCCTTGCTTTACTGAGGAGCAGAAGGCACTTCATTGCCCCCCACAGCCCACCCTGTGGGCATGGCCCCCTCCCACTGACCCACTGCTGGCTGCCAGACCCTTTGACCTCCTCTGCAGGAGAGCAGTCAGCTCCAAACCTCCCATCCCTGGAGGGAAATGATGAAGTCAGCTGTCATCTGCAGAAGAGGTTTGTAATACATTGTTTGTGCAGTCATCACCTCTCACCAGAGAGACACCCAAACACATGTACAGCTCCCAGAGTTCTCCCTGAGGTTAGCACTTACCTGAAATTTTATTCCCATGCACAGCAGAAAATGGGCTGTCTACATTTGATCTTGCTCAGCCCTACAAACTGAAGTCTCCACACTTCTCTGCCAGTGCGTTCCATCCCTGTTCTCTCCTATTTTCTGCCAGTAGTGCTGTCTCTATTCACTAAAGATAAGGTTTTGTGGTGTGTCAGGCTCAAATGAATGAGTGCATGGAGGTCAGTTTTTTCATAAGTGAAAGGTTAATGCTGAACTCTACAAGATGGGGTTTATTTTTGGCCTTTTCTTGTGCCAGTGAGGATATGTAATGGAGTTCCTACAAGGCCAATAGGCATGTACCCGGAATGTTACCTGTCAGCTGAAGTCAGCTGGAATCTTTCTAGACCACAGGACTGAAATAGGCAATATTTGGACCTCAGAGGAAACACCAGTGATTCAGTAGGTGTGGTCCTTCCTTGTGAGTCAGGTCTGAAATGTGATGCCAAACTGTGCTGGGTTGCCAGAGGACCTGGTTTTTATTTGAAATATTGAAACCAACTCGAGTCTTTGTGGCAGTTTAACATGATGTGATATTATACTGGATGGTAATCCAGTTAGGATTAAATTAGCTGGCCTCCCTATATTGCTTCTGTCACTCAATGTCAGCAGGATGATCCTTTCTTTTCCTGAAGCCTTCAGAAGAAGCAGGTTGCTCTGACTAATTGAGGGATCCCAAGAAGATATTTTTAGGGTGGATTTAAGATGCCCAGAATTGTATCCTGTGGATTTCTTGTACCAGTTCCGGATCCATTTGCACTTAAGGATATGCTGGCTCTCAGTGCAGGAGTGTTGGACCAAAGAGTTGTAATGTTTGACTTTTCCACCATGCAGAGGGCAAATTTCCCTTCAGAGCACTTTAAGGAATAGAAAATGCTTCCAACCATCTGGCCTGAGAGCCAGTTCTGGTTTGGTTTGGGACACCCAGTGAGGGACAGCTCCTGTTCTGAGACAAAGGCTTAGCGGATGTGATGGTCCCTCTTGAGTAAATACGTAATAGGTGCGTGAAGACCTCTTGTAAAATTGTCTTTCTGCTCCATAGGTAAGACTGAATCACAAGAGAAAGAGTGGGAAAGCAGTATAATGAGGGATGTATAATAACACTTCAGACTGTTGTTCATAGCAGAGCATCTTATTTATTTGTCTCATGGACTTATTTCCTGAAGCAAGCGGCACTTTGAGGCAGAATCCTCCCCCAGGGACAGGCTTTCCCTGCTGGTGTGAGGAGTGTAGGAGGCTTTAGGGGCAGCTGAAAGCATTGCACTGCCCCGCAGCAGCATCCACAGCACTCATCTCCCTGTGAACATGCACAAATCCTTTCTCCCTGTGTTGTTTCTTGCAGGTAAATTATGACCACTTTACTATTAGTGTTTGTGTGTTTGCAAGTCATCACCGCAGCCGACTCTGTGGAGCTCTCAGGTACGTGTCCAGGCCACGGGAAAGCAGCACTGAGCCATGTGCTGCACTCTGGTCCCACCCCCAAGGATGGGCAGCCCCCAGATACAAGCGTACCCAAGATCTGTTCTGTGCACACAAAAGCCTCCTCTGTTGGGATGGCTGCTGAGCCACAGCCTCTCACTGCTCTGGTGTTTGGGAAGCCAGGGAGATAGCTGCAGGCAAAGGCAGATTTGTGGGGAAACTAAGAGAATTTCAGCATTTCCCTTTTGAAGCGTTATCAGGTGTGATCTCGTAGCGTGGGCAGCAGCCGTGCTGCAGCAGAGCCCGTTGTTCCCTTCATTCCCATATGGGTCTGGTCCCATATGGAACTGGTCTAAATCTCAAAAGCAGCCATGGTGCAGTGGTCATTGCCATAACTTCCCTTTCTAGACTAGACCAAAAAGGTCATGTCTGAACATGTGGGTACAGGTTTGCACAGCAGATACAGGCACTGGATCATGTGGAAACACGGGATATTTTGTACTACGTGTGTTATTGACATAACCATTGCTCTGTTTGGGAACTGGCAGACAGTAGTGATGGCCTGGAAGTCAAGATACCTGAGCAGTCTCCCCTGCGTGTTATCCTGGGAAGCTCCCTGAACATCCCGTGTTACTTCAACATCCCGGAGGAGCAGGACACCAGTCTCATGCTGACCCCACGGATCAAATGGAGCAAGCTCTCCAACGGGACCGAGGTTGTCCTGCTGGTGGCCACCGGTGGGAAGATCCGGCTCAACAGCGAGTACAGGGAGGCCATCTCCTTGCCCAACTACCCGGCCATCCCCACCGATGCCACGCTGGAGATCAAGGCGCTGAGATCCAACCACACCGGGATTTACCGCTGCGAAGTGATGTACGGGATTGAGGACAGACAAGACACAATAGAGGTCCTAGTGAAAGGTGGGGTCCTGCCCTTGCTCTTTTATCTCAGTGACTTGCTGCTTGGCCTGGGTGGAAGGTCGGAAGAGGTACATGGGTAGAGGAGGCACTGCTCTTGTAAGAATGAGCCCTTTCTCTCGGGTCACAGATAAGGTGATGGGTGGGTGAGCAGAAGCCACGGGCCAAGCATTTATTTTAGCAGGCTAGGACCAGACTAAACAAACCAGTAAAATGGCTCATGGCAAAATATGGAAAGAAAATGACTCCTCTGGCAGAAGGTGAGTTACAGAGACAGCAAGACGACGTCCTTGGCAGGAGCTGGTACTGGACACACTGGGCTATTACTCAAGCGGGTAAAGCTGGAACAGAGCCTTTATCAGACCTTTAATTTTTTCCAAACATTTTAGGAGATGGGATGCCCTCATCTGGAGAATTGGGCTGTTCTGGAAAAACTTCCATTGCTGTATTGCAAAGCCTGTCCTAGTAATAGGTGGATAAAATAACAAAAGTTTTGTACAATCGTTCTCTTTTTTGTGGTTTTTGCTTTCTGTATAAGACAGGGAGACAGTTTCCACTGCAGCACTGTACAGGATGAGGTTCATTTTTGCCTTTTTCTTGTGCCTTCTCTGGAAGGTGAGGGGCTGGTGATTGTGAGTGATGGCCATTGTCTTTTCCAGGCATCGTATTCCACTACAGAGCGATCTCCACAAGGTACACCCTGAACTTCGAGAAGGCAAAGCAGGCCTGTATCCAGAACAGTGCTGTCATTGCTACCCCCGAGCAGCTGCAGGCTGCCTACGAGGATGGGTACGAGCAGTGTGATGCTGGCTGGCTGGCTGATCAGACTGTCAGGTGAGGAGCCACGCAGGGAAGGGAAAGCCACAGCAGGGTCATTAGGGAAGGGTTCCTGTAACGAAGCCACCAAATGAAAATGGTTGTTAATAGCAGCTGTTGTCACTGCTGGTGTGCAGAGGGAGTGGTGGATTGCAAGACATTCTCTGCCAGAGGGGAATCTCTGGTAGGAAAGCAGAGTGACCACTGTCCTCCTCAGCTGGTGGTGACAACTGAGTGCACAAAGGTTTCATCCTGATCCTTCATCTTCCCTGGAGAAAACCGATGCTGTGCCAAGATGCACAAATGTGGCTCAACCAGACCAAGCTGTGCATCCCCCTCTGGGGAGGCATCTTGTCCTGAGTCTTTGGTCAGTGCTCCAAGGCCCATCAGAGTGAGGTCAGGACAGCAGATCATCCTTCCCCTTCCCCATAACCCAGGAAAAGCCATAAACCCTCACACCAAGCAGTGCCCTGCAGCTCCCTCCCAGCCTCCTGTGGCTGCCAGGGTCCTGCCCCTTACTCCTTACCCACAATCTCTCCCTCAGGTACCCCATCCACTGGCCCCGGGAGCGCTGCTATGGTGACAAGGATGAATTTCCAGGAGTGAGGACCTACGGTGTCCGTGAGCCAGATGAAACCTATGATGTTTACTGCTATGCAGAGCAAATGCAAGGTGATTTGGGGCTTTTATTGTTACTAGACGCAGAAGCAGCCAAAGCCCTGATCATTCCTAGACTGAACAACAGCAAATACAGAGGCAAAGGGCCTAGAGAAAAGACAGGTTAAAGCTGGAAAAGCACAAACCCTGGCCAGGCCAGATGTTCTCTATACTCTCTTTATTAGACCTTGGACAATTTTAATGTCAAATGACTAATGCAGTACAGAGGGTGGAGTCCGTCTAACCTCCACCAGAGTCCACGCCATCCTGCCTGGTCAGCCATTTGAGTATGTGACATTCAGAGGTGTCAATCACTCATGCTTATGAGAGGGACCCATTGAAATATTCAGCAGAACAGAACTGCAACTCTCCTTTATCTCCCTCTTGCCCTGTGGCTCCAGCTGGCGTGGTGTGTTTTGCTCCAGTCTGCATTTGGTCTGTAAGACTCACTTTCTTCTGGTCTTTGCAAAGTCACCAACACGGAGTTGCATTTCACCTCTAATACACAAGATTCTTCATCTTATCCAAACTCTCAGGAGCAGGAAGGGGATAGAAAGGGAATTGGGATTAAATTCTACAGGTAATTCCCATGCTAACGGATGGTGTGATTGCAGGCAAAGTGTTCTACGCCACTGCCCCGGAGAAGTTCACCTTCCAAGAAGCTTTCGACAAATGCCGCAGTTTGGGAGTGCGCTTGGCCACCACGGGAGAGCTGTACCTGGCCTGGAAGGACGGCATGGACATGTGCAGCGCGGGCTGGCTGGCCGACCGCAGCGTCCGCTACCCCATCTCCAGGGCACGGCCCAGCTGCGGGGGCAACCTGGTGGGCGTGAGGACGGTGTACCTGTACGTCAACCAGACGGGGTACCCGCACCCCGACTCCCGCTACGACGCCATCTGCTACAGCGGTGAGTGCTCGGGGCTGCGGGATGAAGCAGTGCCTCTGCACACCAGCCAGCAGGAGCTCCCTGGCCGGAGATAACCTCGTGCTTCTTTGTTGTTGGGTTTTTAAAAAAATAAAAAAGAGAGGGGGAGAAAGCAGGTTTGGCAAAGGACAAAGTCCTCCATTCGTGTTCAGGTAGAAGGCAGAACCAGAAAGCTGCTTGACCTGTGGATGGGGGGCTCTGCGGAGGGGGGTGTAACACAGTCTGCTTCTCTCCAGTCCTCCCACGCCCTCCTGCTTTCATAGCTCTCCCGGAGACACAAAGCAGAGCTCAGGTGCTTCATATACAAGACTGAATGCTGGAGAAGGAAGTGAAGGAGAAAGAGAGCAGGTCTGACCCTGAGGGTGTGTGTAGCGATGAGATGTGATGTGGTACAGATGCGTGACTGAGTTTCCATGCTGGGATAAATCTGAGACTGACGCAGTCTCCAGGAATCGTGGATCAAAATTGCACCTAGCAAGTGAAGAGCATCCCAGCTGCTCCCCCTTTCTTCCAACTGCACACTTCTCCCTGCAGCAAGAAGAGGGGAAAACACAGTGATATATGGTCTATTCAGGGAAGCCAGAGGCCTTGGCTGCCCTGGCAATGGGGTTAGGATGCTTATATGGGATGAGCTCTTAAGTCATCACCTGGGCAGAGCATAGGAGACTGTGATCCTGGTGAGGCTTCACACACTGAGTGTGAGGATCCAGTTGTCTTTCTCCCACAGCTCAGACAGATCTGCTGTGGAGGTTATCCAAGCTCCCCGACCTCCCTCCGTCCACCTTAACTTCCTTACAGCAGGCACTAGAGGTCAGTACAGACTTGGATATGGGCAAGGTGTTCCCGGGAAGGAGAATTGGCAGGAGCACGGGGAATGTCCCCGCTGAATAACCAGATTTGGAGCATGAAGTGGCTCAGTGCCTTGTGACCATGCCCTCCGTGCTGAGGCGTTGTAGAGAGCCACAGCGGAGGAAGGAAAACCATTCCTTTTACCAAACTGTCATGATTTTCCCAATCCCCTCAGAGCCAGCAGATACCCAGCTGCTCCTTGGAGGCAGCACCAGCGCAGTTCACCTCAGCAGACTGACCTTGTCCTCTCTGATTGCTGCTTTGTGTCCTGGTGCAGGGGACGACATTGAGAGCCTGGTCCCAGGGCAGTTCATCGACGAGATTGGGAGCGAGCTGGGCAGCGCTTTCACTGTCCAGACTGTCACCCAGACCGAGGTGGAGCTGCCTCTGTCACGCAATGCCACGGAGGAGGAGGCCCGAGGCAGCATCGCCACCCTGGAGCCCATCGAGATCACCCCCACGGCCACCAAGCTGTACGAGGGCTTCACTGCCCTGCCCGACCTCTTCACCACCGCTGTCACAGTAGAGACAGCTGCCACAGAGGAGGAAAATGTGACCAGGGAGGAGGTCACAGCGATGTGGACTGCACCTGAAGAGGCCACCACCATAGACTTAGGCACTGCCATCACCACCATAGCCTTAGGCACTGCTGGTACCACTGAAACAGCAGAGGTGAGCTCAGTGGAAGAGTTTGTGGGGGTGACTGCCACACCAGGACTGGAGTCTGCCTCGGCGTTCACAGTGGAAGATGAGTTTGTGCGAGTGACAGCTGCCCCCGGTGCCGGTCACCTCCCCGAGCAGCCCGTCTCCCCCACGGGTAAGTCACCAGGACTCCGAGAAGCCTGAAGGTCAGTTCATTCTAGAGGTAACCATCCAGCTGAAAACAGCCTGAGTTTCTGCCATCACAGAGGGCATCCAGGTCCCTGGAGGTGTGCAGGCCAGTTTGGGGTCGGGGACAAGATGAGCACCTCCATCATAGTAGGGCAGGAGGGGAGAGGAGAAGGCTGTGGGCCACCCCATCACGTGATGACCAGTCCCATATGCATCTGACTCCAGGAAAGGGGAAAGTCAAGGCAAGAAATCCTTAGAGGAGGGCTAAAGAGATCCCCAGAATATCACCCTCAATGGCAGCAGAGCTCCATGAATGAGGCATCTACATCATAGAGACTTTGAGAGGGCCTGGCCCTTGCACTGGTTTTTGGAAAACCCTTTCTGGTCACACATCTCAGTGCAAGGGGGTCCTGTACCTTCTGTCTCACCGCAGCTTCTCTTCCCCCAGGTGTGGTGTTTCACTACCGTGCAGCCACCAGCAGATACGCCTTCTCCTTTGTCCAAGCCCAGAAGGCCTGCCTGGAGAACAGCGCCGTGATCGCCACCCCCCAGCAGCTCCAGGCTGCCTACGAGGCTGGCTTCGACCAGTGTGATGCTGGCTGGCTGCGGGACCAGACAGTCAGGTAAAGTCACACTCACTTGGGGAAGACACCCCTCAAAATGACTATTCAGCCATGAAATTGAGGGTTTACTCTGGTCTGTCCTGCTGTTCTCCTCGTCAGCATCTAAAGCTTTGCTGACCCAAGATTGTCTCCAGGCCACGATACGCAGTGGCCAATAGACATGTTCTTGTCCACTTCTTTTCCTCATTTCCTCACTTGTGTATACACCTTGTTTGCACCAGAGACCCCTCCTGCTGTGTAGGAAGAGTAGCAGGAAATTTGTATTTATTGCCTCGAGCTGTAAGTGGACTCGTCTCCAAGTCACGCTGGGGGCTCTGAGCACCTCAAACAGTGAAGAGTTCATGTCCTGCTCCCAAGCACACTGAGGTTCTTCAGTCCTGGCTACATAAGGTTGACCTTGGGTTACCTCCTCTCTTCTTTTTTTGGTAGATATCCCATTGTGAATCCCCGAAATAACTGCGTGGGAGACAAAGAGAACACTCCAGGCGTGCGGTCATACGGCATGCGCCCGGCCTCGGAGACCTACGACGTGTACTGCTACATCGACAGGCTCAAGGGTACATCCTCTCCCTTCCCTTGAGCACTGCTGTGGAGCAAAAATGTGCTCCACACCTCCCACCTCTGCCTGTAGATGTCTGGGATGCAGGGATTCACCCATTTTTCTCTCCCATCCCTCAGGCGACGTGTTCTTCGCAACCCAGCCAGAGCAGTTCACCTTCGCAGAAGCCCAGCAGTACTGCGAGAGCCAGAACGCCACGCTGGCCTCCGTTGGCCAGCTCCACGCCGCCTGGAAGCAGGGCCTGGACAGGTGCTACGCGGGCTGGTTGGCCGACGGCAGCCTGCGCTACCCCATCGTGAGCCCCCGCCCCGCCTGCGGGGGGGACGCGCCGGGTGTCAGGACCCTCTACCAGCACCACAACCAGACGGGCTTCCCCGACCCGCTGTCCCGGCACCACGCCTTCTGCTTCAGAGGTACCCTCCCAGCCCCTGTGGGGTTTAGAAACCTGTCTCCTCAGGGAAAGGGATTTCAAAAGGGAGGCAGGGCACATTGGGGTGCCGGTTTGGGTGAGGCACTTCACCGGCGTCTTGGATTGTGAATTTTTGGGGACTCCTTTCAATGCCTTTTTTGTTCCAGCTCTGCCTCCTGTGGAGGAGGAGGGGGTCACCCGGTTCTTTGAAGATGTGCTGGCAACACAAGTGATCCCTGGAGTGGAGGGGGTGCCCTCTGGGGATGAGATGACCGTGGAGACAGAGTCTGCCACTCAGCCTGAGAATCAGACGGCCTGGGGGACAGAGGTCTTTCCAACCGATGTGTCACTGCTCTCAGGTGGGTTCAGAGCTTCCTTGTAGCCTCTGTCACGCTGGGCTGGTGGTGTAAGGTTGGGACGCTCCCAAAATATAAATAATTTTCTCAACTCCTTCTCTTTGTTTGCTCTTTCTTTTCCAGTGAGTCCATCTGGTTTTCCTCCAGCTACCGTAGTACCAGAGGAAACAAGTACCAGTGGTTCCGTCAGTGAAGTGTCAGGGGAGGTGACTGAATCTGGAGAGCATCAAGTCAGTGGTGAATCTTCAGCATCCGGGTGGGTACCTGCAGTCCCGGATACAAGCGGAGAACCAACTTCTGGAGTGTTTGAATTTAGTGGAGAGCACTCGGGCATTGGAGAGAGTGGATTACCATCAGTAGACCTGCATGCCAGTGGCTTCCCACCTGGAGAAAGTGGGCTGCCCTCGGGAGACCTGAGTGGTGTGCCTTCTGGCGTGGTTGATATCAGCGGCCTGCCTTCTGCAGAGGAGGAGACATCGGTGTCTGTTTCAAGGATACCAGAAATTAGTGGGATGCCATCTGAAGTGGAAAGCAGCGGGCTGCCTTTCGGAGCGAGCGGAGAAATCTCTGGCACTGAGCTAGTCAGCGGCGTGTCATCTGGAGAGGAAAGTGGACTGGCCTCTGGTTTTCCTACCGTCTCTCTCGTGGATACCACATTAGTGGAAGTTGTAACAACAGTGCCAGAACGGCGAGAGGAGGGAAAAGGGTCCATCGGAGTCAGCGGTGAAGGAGATCTGTCAGGGTTCCCATCCTCTGAGTGGGACAGCAGTGGTGGAATCCAAGGCTTACCCTCAGGAGCTGAGCCCAGTGGGGAGCCCTCTGGGGTACCCGAGATCAGCGGGCTGCCCTCGGGAGGGTCTGAGCTTAGCGGGTTGCCCTCAGGACTGGATGCCAGTGGAGAAACATCTGGAACACATGAGATCAGTGGCCTGGTGGACCTAAGTGGCCTTACCTCTGGTATTGACGGAAGCAGCGAGGCCTCCGGCATTACCTTCGTAGATGCCACTCTGGAGGAAGTGACAACAACCCCGCCAATTACAGGAGCAGAAGCAAAAGAGACTTTGGAGACCAGTGGATTGCCTTCGGGAGGTGAAGATGTGTCAGGCATGGTATCTGGGAGCTTAGACATCAGTGGTGAGCCTTCTGGGCACGTAGATTTTGGTGGGAGTGTTTCTGGAGTGCTGGAGATGAGCGGATATCCGAGTGGAGTGACGGACAGCAGCGGAGACGTCTCTGGAGCTGGTGTCACCAGTGGTCTGCTGTCTGGAGAGGAAAGTGGACTCACCTCTGGTTTTCCCACTGTCTCTCTTGTGGATACCACTTTGGTGGAAGTTGTAACACAGCCGTCAGTGGCACAAGAAGTGGGAGAAGGACCTTCCGGGATGATAGAAATCAGTGGATTTACTTCTGGAGACAGAGGACTATCTGGAGAAGGGTCTGGAGCTGTGGAGACTAGTGGGTTTCCTTCAGGGGCAGGAGACTTGAGTGGGGAGCCATCTGGAATCCCATACATCAGTGGAGACTTTTCTGGAGCCACAGATCTAAGTGGGCAGTCTTCAGCAGTGACTGATATTAGTGGGGAGGCCTCAGGGCTTCCAGGAATCACTTTAGTCACTTCTGATTTAGTAGAAGTAGTGACAGGACCAACGGTATCCCAGGAACTGGGTGGGGAAACTGTCACGTTTCCCTACAGTTTGGGGCCAAGTGGTGAAGCCTCTGCATCTGGTGAACTAAGTGGGGACACATCTGCACTGCCAGAAGGTGCTCTAGAAACATCAACAGCTTATGAAATCAGTGGTGAAACATCTG
>QWTY01021719.1:0-31118 GCA_008033365.1 Pseudorectes ferrugineus
TGCCTGCTGCCAGAGGCCTGGGCAAAAGGCAAGAGCTGATTTAAACCTACATCATCCACTCATAACAAAGGGAAAAATTGGTTTTGGATTTTCCATTCCTTCTAAAAAGCTTCTTCATGTACCGCTTTAAATAGCATTTCATTAGTGCAATACAACAGTTTTATTTGTCAAGGTTCACTTTTAGCACCTATTTCCTACTTTTTAATGTTAGTCAATTGAGTACAGAATGAAAGGTCCTTCTGTTCTGTATCTGAAGTGCCTAATCATTATGTGGAAATCAATGTAGTATGTTTGCTTCAGGACTGCCTTTCACCAGACATGTAGCTAAAGAAAAACTGCATCTCCAAAAGACCAAGCACCCCAGTGTCATCAAGTATGATAAATAATTCTACCTGTATTAGGAGGGATGAAAATCAAAATCAAATAGAGTTCACTACCTGCTGTCACACTTCACTCCCCTGTAGCTGCAGTGTGTTGTACGAACACCTGTGTGAATCTGATGTGATTTAACAATTGGTTTGCACAAAGCCCTTTTCTACTCTTACAAAAGGAATGCCAAGGCATAATAACTAGTTTATGTTATATCTCCTGATTAATGATGAATCATGGGCCCATGGATGAGCAGAGCACTAGTGAAAATCAGATTTCATTCAGAACAAGCAAAGAGCACTGGGAACTTTGTTGTGCAGAGTTAAAACACAACAACACAGAGGGAATACGCAACATAAAACAGTGCTTGGTAGCCAGTGTGCCACAAACAGGTTTACCAGTGGTCATTAGCAATGGATGCAAGCAGCAAAACCACTTTCAGGTTGCTTTGTATAGAATCACAGAATGGTTTGGGTTGGGAGGAACAATAAAGCTCATCTCGTTCCAAACCCCCCGCCATAGGCAGGGACACCTTCCACTAGTCCCATCCAACCTGGCCTTGAATACTTCCTGGGATGAATTCAGTATTTAGAGATTTGTACATGGCATTTCACCTCCCTGTTTGTTACTGGCCTCCAATCCCAGTATGGAATGATGCTGAGCATGGATCACCAAAGCAGATACCAAACAGATACCAACTGCCCTCAAGCACAATAACCCATCGGATAACCTTGCAATGGTTTCAGTCTCTTGCCCTTTAACACTGATTTAGATTTAGTCAAAAGGCACCCCTTTTTATGACCCAAATTTAATATAGGGGCCTTTGCCAAAAGACCCCAAAACTTAAAAAAAAAAAAAACAAAAAACCAAACCAGAACAAAAACAAAACCAAAAAATCCCCCACGATCAGAGGCAAAGAAACAGTTAATGCAGCAGATGAAGAGATGCAGAAGAACAGGTAACATTCCAGATCCACAAGCTCCCTGCATTGCTGGCCTTACCAGACCCCTTGCAGGAGACACAGCAGTGCAAGCAGATAAATCAAATCCAGTCCCTGCAGCTGGGCTCATGCTGGGTCTCGCAATAAATCAGATGTTACCTCTGCACACTCCACGTCTCCAGGGACCTGCTCTCAGGATCAGCCTAACTGCTGTACAATTTCTAAATATACAGTCCTAACTCATTTAGCAAATTAATAAAGAAGCAGCTGTTCCTATTAATAGACTACCATGCCATGGATTTTTTTCCTCCCTTTAGAGCCTTTTCCTCCTTATCTACAGTGAGGGGTCAAGCAAAGAAGGTAGATTTAGATTAGATACTAGGAATAAATTCCTCCCTGTGAGGGTGGGGAGGCCCTGGCACACATTGCCCAGTGAGGTTGTGGCTGCCCCATCCCTGGAAGTGTTCAAGGCCAGTTTGGACAGGGCTTGAAGCAACCTGGTCTAGTGGAAGGCATCCCTGCCCATGACGGGTGTGGAATTAGATTAGTTATAACCCAAACCCAAACCATTTTATGAAATGACACCCAGTACAGGGCTGGTGAGACACTCTGCCTGGGGACTGGAGCATCAGCACAATATATGACTAATACACAGCTTAGTTTGACAATCAGGATTTTCTGTTTACAGCCAAGAATACAGAATTTTTTTTTAAAAAAAAACATGTTAATCAGGCAGAGAACATCCACTTTTTTTGGGGTTTTTTTTGATCAGGTATGAGAAAAAAAAATAAATCACATGCTACTGTTTGGAGAAAGCTTCCTATCGGTACAGACACTGGCAATTTAGATTTGTCCTGTCTGGTATAAACACTGAGAGAAACTCTGATGTCTCACATCACACAGTATCATCTGCTCATCCATACGGCAGCTAATTGAGATAATTGCTGCATCTCTGATTTACTCACTACTATTTCTGGACTCCAGATGAGAAACCCAGGTATAGCTCCATAAATTTCCACGTTGTCATAGGGAAGCTCGTGGGATGGCTGTTTTTAGAAATCCCAAATTTGTGGATGCACCCTTGCTAATCTAAAAAACTGAGAATTCCCCTGCTTGGTGGTCAAAAGTACTTCAAGTAGAACCGTCTTCCTTTAAAAACTAATGCTACAGCCTTTGTTTCAAAGGAAGAATATGCTACATTTGGAAAAAAAAATTGCTCAACACTTAGTCTTTTAAGGCTGAGTGGCTTCTGAACAGAATATCAGAAACTTTAACCCTCTCCCACACCATAGCCAAGTTAGGATGCCTTGATTCCTTTTATATTTGTAACATGATTTACTCTGGTCTTATTCTCTTCTTCAGAATCATACCAGCATTTCCCCATCTCAGTATGATTTTTCACAGTTGCTCAACTGTGACCTGAGAAAAACTTACTGAAATTTGATCCCTGCAGTCAGTTTGTGCCACAGCTCAGCAGAGAGCCAGGCACCACGAGCCCACATCCCTCTGCTCCCCAGGGACAGCATCCAAGCACCCAAAATTCAAGGTCATTAACATCCAGTGCACCACAAACTGCTCCCATGCAGCAGCAGGGGGCCTGTTCTCTTGGCTGGAAGGTGACAGCCCCCAGCAAACTGGGCAGTGCAGGACCACCATGAGGTATCACACACTGCATCCTACCAGAAGTTAAAAAATCATAAAGGAAGCAAGATTTTTGTTCTGTAAGTGACTGCAAACAAGTGGGTTTCATATTCAAACTGTGCTTTAGATGCATCTTGACAATCCCCACTCACTACTGAGCCATAACCATTTATGTAAACCAAAATTCTTCTCATTTTCTGCTGTTATTCAAGTATACAGTACCTGCCTTGTTCCAACATTCACATTTTCTAGTACTTCAAGCACAAGAGCATCCCGTAAAATACAGCATTTATTAAGCTCTCTGAGTACACAGAAGAAAGTGGAGGGGGGGTTGGGGACGCAGAGGAAGGAGCTCAACATGCATAACATAAATATTATCAAAACATTCCACAGCACCTTGAACTGCAGATGCTCTGGTAACTAGCACTCAGAGCAAAAGCTTCTCATCTCCACAGGGATAATATACCTGTTAAGATTTAGGATGCTCTACAAAAAGGCAATTACTGCTTGTTAAAGATACCACATAAATGCAGGTAACAAGGAGTGAATTATCACTACATACCAAAGTGATACAAAAATAAACTTAAGTCTTGTCTCCCTGTACTTTCATTAATGCTTGAAACAGGAGCAGGCTGTAGCACAGTATAGATTTAAATTCAAATCTGATTCTTTTCTTCCTTTTTCCAAACTGAAAAGCAGAAAGAACAGTCACACGGTAGAGAATACATTACTACTATTAACAATTAAAATAAATACCAGGATATTAGATCTTCAACTGTATATAAAATTGATACACTGTGCCTGTTTTATTCCAAGCTCATCCTCTGAAATTGTGCCTTTATTTGAATTAGAAGCAAAAAGCTTGTATCAAAAGCCTTTGCAATTTTTAACCTTCCAAAACCAATTACTTCCTAGTCTGTCAGATTAGGAAATATGACTTTGCTGGTGGAAGGAGCCCAAAATCATCCCAATGAGTCACTTGCTGCTCTGAATAACCTGCTGTGGTCTTCAGATGCAGCAGTAAGTGATGCAACATCTGAGAATCTGAATAAAACTAGGAATTTCAGCAATAGTTGATACTCTTAGACAAGCATAGTTGAGGCTGTGAATGGACTCCAGAGAAATGCTTTATTCTGGGCAGGAGGGCATTGAAGGGCTGGTCTGATCCAGCTGTTTGCAGTACATTTATACTCAGAGATTTTAAGCAGTTCAGGTGCCATAGAAACATAGAACCACAGAATGGTTTGAATTCAAAGGGACCTTAAAGATCATCCAATTCCAACCCCCTGCCACAGGCAGGAACACCTTCCACTAGACCAGGCTGCACAGAGCCCTACCCAACCTGGCCTTGAACACTTCCAGGGATGGGAATCTACACTCTCCTTCAAATAAAAACTAATGAACAAAAACAATAGATAGCCAACAGAGCCAATACCTGCCAAATGCCAGCAAGAAGAAAGTTATGGTGCCTAGAAAAATGAGCACATGGAGCATCACCTGTGAGCTCCGTGCAGAGGAGCTTCCCCAGGGACACAGCTCGTCTCCCTGCAGGAGCATGGGGGGCTGTGCACCATCTCCTGAGACTTCTTAAGTAGGAAGATGGGTGGCAAAAAAAGCACGGCATGAAAGCCAAATTAAAGCAATTAAGTATTTCTAGAAAAACACAGAGCAGTTATGGTTCTGTAGCCCTGAGCAGACCACAGAACGCCTGCCAGCCTTTACTGTCACTGCTCAGGAGCTTGGTGACATCCAAATACTTAACAATGCAGCACAAAACAATTCTCCATGTATCACAACAGGATTATTCTCCACTTTCACACTATCAAGCTAGGACAATATTATTCAAACTACCCACCAGCAGTGCCCCAGAAAACATAACAAAATTTAAATTTCCAAAATGCAGCTCCATGATGACTTGTGTTAGAGGAGCTCTGCTACTGGAAGGGCTGATGAAGACCTGCAGCACTGCTCTGCTCATTTTAGGTTCAGAAAAGGAGATGCAAAGCCTGCCCCAAGAACCATGGCAAAACCAGCCTGGCTTCAGCATGCACAGGAAATTAGCCTCTCACAGAGAATGCAGGGAATGGGAAAAGGGAAGCTGGCTGTCAAATTTCAGTATTTAATAAGATGCTTTGCAAATTACCGCAGGAGGCTGAGAAAAATCAGCCTGAGCTACTAGTGTGGATTACCTTGTAGAAACTGAGCAGACTAGCACCACTGGCTTTCTGTCAGAACCTCCTGGCCAAGTTCTCCTCCAAACCCAAACTCCGGAGTTATTTCAGATCCAGATTGTTTGTCTCTTTTCCGCTCATACTGGAAACTCTCTTCACTACCACTGGCAATGACTCAGAAAGCTACATTTTTTGAGAATTCCTTTCTAGAAGGAAGAAGTGACCTCAGATCGCATCACCTGGTGTATCATGGACCACCCAAAGCTCTTCTGAGCCAGCACAGAGCTGCCCGCAAATTGTAGTCACCTCTAGAACATCCAACTTGAACATCCAATCAGACTTGCTAAAGGCAGAGGCAAAAACTTGTCCAAAAACACCCGAGAGCTCTATATATCTGGTATTTTGGCATATATTCCACTGAACAGGACTTAGTTCCACGATGGTTCAACCCTGAGAAGCTGCACCCAAGTCCACATGCAACGCCCAGAAGCTTCAAGAGCTATCCAGCAACCCCTGGAACCAGCCTATGAGAAGTTTCACAGAACACAGCAGTATTCTCCAAAATTAATACAAACCAGACAAGTTGCAGCTTTCCAGTCAAATACTAATGCTGTCCTTTTTTTAATTAGGTTTTCTATTTTAGCTCTTTCATTGAAACTGGAATTTCATACTGCATATACATATTTATTAACTATTCTAGTCAGAACTAAAAGTATTCCAGAAAACAAACCTCTTCTCAGGAACACCCCATAAACTGGAGGGGTGAAAAGCTGTGCATCAAGAAAAACCACACACCATTGTTACGTTAGAGGGTTGATTTCTGATCAGAGGGACTTGTAGTCTTATTTTCTTTAATAAATTCAAAGCACAACTGCAATAATTCTACCACATACCATGAAGAAATTGATTTAGCAATCTGAACATAAATTAAGCAATGTTTTCGATTCAGTAAACTTATTCCTATGTAGATCAGAACAAGTATTAGTGAAGGTCAGTGACCCATACCTACGTATTTGCTTTGATGAGGTTCACAGGAATTTTCCATCAGAGCACACTTCAAAATTACTTGACCTGTAAATTAACACTTTGCTCATTTTTAAAGCGGTTTTAGTGAATTGCTAGGAGCATTTCTAGTTGTGATTCAATATTTTTTAAATGCATGTTAATGGATCTACGTATTAATCAAACCATAAAATTTGGAACCTAACAAACTTCTCACGGATAAAGAGCTCCAAATTGAACAAAGCCCAACAACTCTAGAAAAGGATTTCAGGTGACTGTTATTATTAAAAAGGAATTATGGCTAAATTATTTTCTGCAAGAGAAAGTAACTTCTTTTTACTCTCAAAAGGTGCTTATCTCAGTTTCACTGACCTACCTGAAAGCTATGCTCAGGGCTTTCAGACTAATTTTGATGTTCAGTGCCACACTGTATAAACATTATTTCTTGTGGAAACAAGCTTTCTGCACAGATATTTTTTCAAAAATCTGAATTATAAATTACAGTTCTTGAATCTATTTTAACTGCATTCTTTGTACATTCATAGTTTTAATATTCACACTTGTTAAATTCTGTGCAAACCTGAGCAAATACACTTTTAGCTGAGATCCTTCTACCTCAAGCAAGATCAAGTAATTGGTACAATAACATTATGGTCTTTAGAGAAAGATCAAATGAATTAATGTCTTTCAAGTAATATAATAGTTCTATGATTTATGTTAAAGTAAATTGAGTAATGAATTTAATTCCTCAGAGTAACTTTCTTAAAAAAAATCAAAACTAATGTGCATTAGTGAAGAATGCGATTTTTTTAACTGCACAAAAATGCAAAATATTTAATAATTTTTAATAAAAAAGCAAAAGTGATGAGAGATTCCACAAGAACAGGTTTAACAGAGTGTCAGTGTACTACCTGAGCAACACAGCAGCAAAATAACAGTGGAGGTGTGGAAGGGAACTGTTTCTCTTCTCTTTTACAGAACAGAGGTTGGATACCTCAAGGACAAAATACACGTGAAACAGACCTCAGAACTGCAGAACATCCAACACCATTGAAATGACTTTTGAGCCCTGCTAAGCAGCAAAAAGCACCTTTTTAATTGGCTTAAATTGTAATGCAGATAACTGGGTATTTGTAGATGGGATGTGATTGGGAGAAATGGGATTCTCCAACTAGAACCAAATCTCAAGGCTTAAATAGATCCAATTGCAACATGAATCCATCAAGGGCTTATCATTAGCCTGGCACTGACTGATGTGTCTGCCAGCATGTAAGCGTTCAAGGCAATGGCAGCTAAAAAAAATAGCCAAGTGTCCTTTCCCTGTCCTCCTGCACCATCTCCCCCTTTCAGACATTTGAGTAACCATTTAGCGAACATACAACAGTAAGGAACTAATTAATTAACTAAAATTGTTTCAGCATTCATTCATCATTTACAGCTCAACAAAGTCACAGTTCTAGGTTTTTGTGTCTTTATTCACACGTCTCAGACTTGTGAAAATCTCAGTCTACATCTGTGCCACAAGCAGTGTTGAGCTCTGGTTTGGAAATCCAGCATCCCACTGGGACAGCCTGCTCTGACACTGCTGGGACAGGGACTGCTCCATCCATACTCCTGTGCTGTCACCCTCAGCACTGGAAACAGGCTCAGCTGCTTCTCCACTCCCAGAGCCCAGGACTGAGCACTGAGGAGGCACTGCTGCCTTGCCCCAGTCCCAGTGCCCCATGGGGCACTAGGGTGGAAGGAGATCACCCCTCGCTAGTCACTGTTCCCTGCTCCCTTTTCTATTACTCTGTGCTTCAGAGAGGTTTCACATCAGTAAGTCTGGAGGGAAACACTAGGCAGTAATTTTGCTGATTCTCTCAGAACCACCTACGGCTCAGTTTTCCTTCAAAAGAGCTTTTCTTAGGTTTTACCTAAAGGTCCACTGACCCAAGTGAAGAGCCAGGACAGTTTGCTTGTTAAATTTAGCTTCACTGGTGTCAGCAGCCCCAGGACACAGCACACTCTAAAGTCTTTGGGGCAAAGACAGCATCTCCACAACAGCCAGATGCCCAATTTCACTTCCAGATGATGTGAGTATATACAGTAAGTGTAAGAGTTTCTGCTTCACTGTTTTTCACTGACCTCCTCAGCAGGTGTTTAATACAAATATACATGGATAAGCCCACACTTGCTTTCTGTTTGCAGTGTGGAGAGCCTGAACACAGCCCAAGAACAGAAACACAAGAGCTGTGGCTGCAGCAGCAGCTGGTGTACAGTACCTCTTGATGCAACCTCCCCGCATCCAAATACAGCCTTCTGCTCCGGTCCACGTCCATCCATCCCCTTGTGACCAGCGGGAAAACCCCCAGCAATACAAGAGAGCACCAAAAGCTCCTTGATGTCATCATTTCAAGTCTGTTGAAAAAAAAAAGAGAACAGTTATAGAACATTCATCTTACAACAAAACCCAGCTCAGGTTCAGTAACACAGAGGCTTCAGCTGACAGTGTCCATCCACAGTCAATGCCTGTGGAGCTCTACACTGTCCAGTGTATTGGCAATGAGTTCCTGTATTGTAGTAATTTTACCCCAAAACTATCTTCCTGAGGACATGCTGTTCCCAGCCTGTTGCCAAACAGCACCTGCAGAACCAGAGTCCTGGGATTTCCATAACTACTGTGGCCAAAAGCAAACCACATCAAAACACGGTCTTGTGGTACTGCAGAAGCCAAAGGGTGAATTTTATCCCTTCTCCAGAGCCCCAGCAGCACAGGGTCACTCACAGTCAGGGACTCACACCTGTACCCTCAGCAGATCTTCAGGAAAACACCAGACACCCACCTTTGCTTCTCTGACCACTGGAGGCTCCCAGCAATGTGACAGAAAATATCATTATTCCCCTCTGACCCAGAGGGTGATGTTGCCTTGAGCAGATACAGCCACTGCCACCCCCCTTAGCTATGATCAGGTGTGCAGGGCCAGCCAGGGCTGATAGCTGACACCCAGCACACAGGGACAGCCATTCGTCCTCCAGATGAAGACCTCTGCCCAGATGGTCACCAGACATACCCAAACTTGAAAGACATGAAACAAATCCTGTGCTGAAGAGGGCTGACATGCTTCTCCAATCATGATGGAGGTGAGTCCTACCTGGGGCTGTGATTTCTGCACTCATATTCCTCTGTCCCAAACAGAGACATTTCCAATTCCTCCCACACTCACCCCACTCATGAGCAGCACCATCTCCCTGGAAACAGCCTACCACAGCCCCACATCATCTGTGGAGAACTGGAGGGATTTCCACTACATCTGTATCCACTTTGAGCAGTGGTTCTTGTCTTGTGTAGATTTTTAATGAATTTGGAAAGAACACCAGTGCAGTTACTCAAAGTGGTGTCCGATGGAACTCCTGTGTTTCACACATCACAGCCCTGCGCTGCTGCCCTGGAAGCTAAGCCAGGAGCTGTCCTTTCTCTGAACTTACAATAACACAAGATTGTGTCATTACTTTCTACAATTAAAATACCAAAGGAATATTCAGGCCTGGAACCATTTCTGAGATGGCTGAGGAAGGCTAAAACAGACCCGTTAATGAAGCATAATGACCCTTAATGAAGTGATGGCATTTCTATAGGATGAGGGACAGGCCACTGCCTGGCTTGAGCCGTACACATCAACAAGGAGGGCTACCTGCTAACGGCAAAATTCAGCCAAGCTGAATCAACTCACCACAACATACCTTGTGTTGACAAGACTCATTTTACAGTGTTTTCATGCCATGGATTTGCTACAGGGTGTATCCAAGCCTTGGTGCATCACTCCTAATTTTGGAGCCATGACCATTTACACCAGCAGTGACAGTCTCAGGCATTTTGTTTGCCCAAAGACACCCCATCACTAGATTGAGCACAGCATACAGCACCCACAGAGCTCAGGCAACGCCTTTTCTCAGCACTAATGTAAACACACTGAAGGAGAGCATTCAGGATGAAATCAAAATTTATTAGGCTTTCTAAATTCCAATTATGAACCTCAGATGTAATGCTACTGGGGCTACAAATAAATATTTTATAAACCAAAGTCACTATATCAATAAGCGACAAGTACGTTGTTACTTTATGAATTGCTCTTGCACAGAAACATTGTTTCTCACAGGGCTTTGTTGTTTGGGTTTTTTTTTCCCTTTAATAGAGGTATTTTGTATGCTCAGTTGATGCCATCACAGCAAATAACAACATCGCAGTTCTAGAGACCTCTGACTCATATCCTGCTTGAAATTACAATCCTGGAGCAAAACAGGGAACTCACTAGTTTAATGTATATTTAGTAAACAACTGACAGAAAGCATAAAGGTGTTTGAATTAGGTTCTGTAACACTGATGAAACTGAAAGGGCAAACTCTACCTGATAGAAACTCTGGCTGCTTTATAAATAGGATTTCTAGAACATCTTTAGACAGTTCAGAAATCACTTATTTTTATTGCATGCTGAGAGTACACTAATTGCTCTCAGTCACAGTAAGAGCAGGATACATTAATATACATAATATATCCTAATAGCCTCATCCAAGCAACAAATATGTACCATAAATATCAAGTGAGAGCTTACTCTGGAGTCACACAGCATTTTCATGTCACTTGGCATCCTAAACCACTCCTCAGCACCACCTTACCCTGAGCTCAAGGGAAGGCTCCTTGCAGAACCCAGTCTGCAGCTACACCACACAATACAGCTACCAGACTGCAGGTTGAAAGTTCCCTGAAGTCAACAGAAAAACTCAAATTAATTGAATAGATCCAGACCCCCACTGTAAGCTCAGACAAGTTTTACTATCCATTTCCTTTCCTCGCTTGAGGGAGGGACAGATTTGCTGGATTTGAGCTTGTATGGACATCGCTGCCCAGATAAATCAAACCTTGCATAGGAAAGGTCTGCATAAAACAAGCAGTTGCACTCAAAAGAAGGAATAAATACTGGCCCTTGTGATAAACAATATACTATGTAAAGCCAAAAAGTGTACCTGAAGGTTGTGGTTTCCTCCTCTGAGCTAGAGCAGCCTTCCAGCTTTCCTGGCAGCTGGCACTGCTCTAACAAGTACAGCAGCACCAGGCTCTGCACTGTTATCTGAAGCAGCTCAAACGCGATGGCAACAGCAAAACACCTATCCCAAGGCCAGATGGGTCTGGGCAGGCACCAACACACAGGGAGAGCCTCAAATTTAAAGCAAATGGGTGCAGGGTCTCCAGTGGAAGAGGAAGAAGAGCAAGCAGATGCAAGCCAAAGACAACACAGGTTTTAGGGTACAGGTTTTAGAGCTACTCAAGCAAAAAGGGTCACCTTGAAAAAGGACAGGGACTAAGCATCTTGGCCATCTGAGTGGAGAACAGCACAAACTATTTAAAGCATTTCTGTGACATGCAACAGCCAGATCCTGCAGTGAGCCCACAACTTTTTCCTCTGCAACCCAAAAGCTTTAAGAATTTGATTATGGTGACTGTAATGAGATTAAAGAATCTGCCAAAAGCAGTTATTGGTTTAGTTTTCGGGGCTACTTAAATTGCAGCTTATTTAAGAAATTACTGGTTTGCAATAGCTTCCAATAACTTCCAACAAACTTCACATCAGAAAGAGACTGAACTTAACTAGCTGAAGTTCTGACTGATGCTATAGCAAAAAGAAAGCATTTGGACATAACTGTTACCTCTATTCAAACTGGCTCTATTAAAATCAGATAAGAATCTGGTCCTTAGTTCCTGCCATCAACCTTCCCAATTGCTCCGGCTTTATCTAAACAGCATTTCTAGTGCTGGCAAAATAATTTTCATATCCATAATTTCTTGTTAAATGCTACAAAAATAAGCTACAAAATTAAGTAGAAAAGCCATTCTTTTGGCAAGACATAAAGGAACCAAACAATTATTTCAGTCAGCTGTCTGCAGTTAAATGCTGAAAGTTTGGTGCATTAAGAACTCATTATAATCAGCTTTGATGTTTAAGTACAAACCCGACTTTTCATTTGAGCAAAAGCTACTTAAAAATATTTCATTTGATTATGAAATTCTCCAAGACACTTCAGTGCTCCAGAAGAAATCTGGGGAGCATCAATCCAACAGAGATGCAGGACTACCAAGAAGCTCCTGAACCTCGCAGAGATTTCGCCTCGGTTTTCAAGGCTACCCCCACGACACGTTTAAAACACAGCTTTGCTCCGAGGTGACACTCGGAGAAGTCCCATTCCAGCCCTTCCGTGACCCTCCGCTGGGCAGCGAGCGGCCAGCACCGCCGGGAAGCCAAGTATTCCCAGCGTTTCAGAGGACTGAGAAGCCAGCCGAGGATGCCATCACCAAGCCCAGGCCGGTTCCCCGCGCGGCTCGGGGGGCTCAGCCCCGGCCCGGCCCACGGCGCCACCCAGCGCCCAAGCCGGGAACCGCCGGCCCACGCGCGACCGCGGCGGGACCCGCGCCCGAACCGACGGCGGCCCCGCAGGGCGGGCACTGCGGCACCACGGCCCCGCGCCCCAGGGGCGGCAGCCGCGTCCGCTCCATCCCACCCCACGGGCGGCATTTCCACGGTGCGAGACGCGAGGCGAGGAGGAGGAGGAGGTCCCCCGCTCGCAGCCTGTCCTGCCACGCCGGCTCCCGGCCCCGCGGCAGACGCACACCTGTTACCTCAGCCGGCCCGCGGCCGCGGAGTGAGCGCTCGGCGGGGCGCGGCGGGCGGCGGCACCGGGAGGCTGCCCGGCCCCCTGCGCGCCCGCGGAGCGGACAGCGGAGGGAAGCGACGCGGGTGCCGCGAGCGGGCGGAGACGGAGACGCAGCGCTGCGCGGGACAGCGCGGGGCGCAGCGGAACCCGCGGGGAGGGCGGTGCGGAGCGGAGCGCTCCCGGTGGCACTCACCTGGGGAGGAGCCGGGCCGGTCGGGGCGGGGGCCGGCGCGGGCGAAGCGCGGCGGGGCCGGTGCGGGCAGTGCGCGGCGCGGGCCGGGCCGGCCCTATTTCTGCTCTCCGGGCCATAGCCGCCTGACGTCAGCGCTGCATTTGCATATTCCGCCCAATCCCGGCACCTGTGCGGGCGGCGGGACCGCCCCCGGGGGGTGGGGGGCAGCGGGGACGCCCCCTCGGGGCACTGCGGGGCGGAGCAGGGCGGGGCAGGGCGGGACGGGGACCGGGACCGGGACGTGTTGGAGCATCCCCGCGCCGTGTCAGAAGCACGGAGCCGTCGGGGGGTCAGGAACACGGGAGGACACTCGTGGGGCCGGTGGTACCTCGGGGTGCGGCTGCTGAGCCACTCGTTCTGAGCCCCCCCCGGCAGCCCCCGTGCTCGGGAGAGCTGCTGCGGGGCAATGCGTATCCCGGGCTGCCTGGAGCTGGGCGAGACGGGACCACTGGCCCCTCGCCACGTGGCCGTCAAACGGGGGTGACATCGTGGGACACCGGATTGTCTGCGGTGGGACGCCGTGAGCCGCCACAGCAGGCACCGCACGGCATTGGGCTGTTCTGGAGGTGTGTCTTCTATTCCCACATAACCATGTGGCAAACATTAAAATTCATTCACTTTCCTCCTCATCTCGTTTCAAAAAAAAAAAAAAAAAAAAAAAAATCAATATAATAATTTCTTATCTAGTTTTTAACAAGGATGTTTGCACAAGCAGGAAGCATGCCAGGACCACAGAACCAGAGTACGTGGGGTATTTGTTCCAAAGGCTGCACGGAGGTTTAGGCAAAGGCGATGAAGCACCCAGAATTAGCAACAGGAGAGGAGCAGTCTAAAAGATCTGATAAAAGATGTCAAATTTTGTGTTTCTTCCTATAAATAATCTGCAGAATTAAATTGGATTTGCTATTGGCTTCAGCACGAAAAGAAGAGGACCCCTTAGTTCTGATGGTTAAAGAGACAGGGGCTACTCTGGGAAACTAGGTCTAAGTCCAGGAGAAAATGTGCTTCGTAAAAAAACCTTCCATAAAATTAGGCACGAGGCTGCAGAGGAAGCTCTTTCATGACTAAATTTGGGGGATTTTATTTTTTATTTTTTATTTTCTATTTTCTTTGCAGGAAATACCAAGTGATCAGACTGGTTGGTTTTCCAGAACCTTTGTTTCTGGCCTGTTAAATCCAATACCACTGAAGTATTTTCAGTGATTGCAAATAAATGGAGCTTGTTCTACCCAAACCATACACAAAGGCTTGTAGGGATTTGCTATTTTGTGGTTTCCTTCTTTAGGAAGATCTGAAATTGCCAATTTAAGGTTTGGATTTTAAAAAGAAATCACAATGTAATTTTAAAAAAGGAGTATCCACTGTGAATTGTGCCCAGGCAACTTAACAGAGGTCTTTGCAGAGTGTCCTGGAAGAAATGAGTGTGTATTTCATAGGTGCCCTTTAGGTTTAAGAGATCTGAGGTTTAAAAAAAATAACACTGAAATCTAATCAGTGACAAATATGATATCTCCAGTGAGATCTTTTTCTCTTTCCTGAGAGAAAAAAAATTGGAAATAATATCAGTGGAGACAACTCTTCCCCATTTCCTAAAGGGAAGGAAGAAAAGTCTCTCCATTTACCAGCATCATTTATTCTATGAAAATATGTCCGTGCTGTCAATTTGAAGTATTTACTAATCTCTCTGTATCTCTTCAAGTCGGACATAAATACAAGATGCATTAGTAGACATCTGAAGTATCTGCACAGCCCGTGTTTATTTATATCCACACATGCTGGAGGATACAGAGTTTCTTCCCCACCAACAGCTTGCCTGGGTGATATTTGCCACCTCACTCTTGTAGCAGGAGGAACATTTTGCTCATTTTACATCATCTGATGCAGTTTTCAATGCACAGGCTGGAGCTGCTGTGTTTCTTCAAGACCCTGGCAGCCAAGGCAGGTGGGACAGTGTGGTGTGGGCAGTGCCACGAGCCTGCCATGACCTCCCCATGCCATCAGCTGTGCACCCCCAGTGAGAGGCTGTGGGGTCCCTCTGTGGAGCTCCTGGGGCTCACCCACCTCCTGCACCAGCAGTGCAGGTCCTGCTGCTTTCCCACCTGTTCCTGAACCTCTAAATAATCACCCTGAGCATCTCAACAGCTAAATAAGGAGTATATTTACCCTGCACAGTGTAAGTGTTGGACGACTTGGCCCATGTAAAGTCTGCTCTTCCATCAGCTCTCAGGTGCTCAGAGTGTCCATGTTCCCAAGCCAGACTTCCCTTTCCCACCATTGACAGAAGTAGGTACTAACAGGCATTTTAGTGCATTCTCTCCCACATTTGGGTCCTGTGCATTTCTCTGGTATTCTGGTTCAAAACCTTTTGACGTTTCCAACCTTCTGAAAACCTTGTTTAAAAAAAGCAGATGGAGGCACCTCTCCTCGCACCCTCAACTCCAGCCAGCTCCGTCCCCCACTTCTTCGAACACTTTCAATCTGTCCTGAGACCTTTAAAAGCCCTGTGGAGGTGTGTCTACATCCCAAGAGGTGTTTTTGAACAGATGCTGTGGGAGCTTTTCAGGGAGGGAGTCTGCTGTCTCCCCGCTCTGGTTCACCCACCTTTGTGAAGCTGAGCAAAGCAAACAGCTTTCTTAGAGACCTGGAGAAATAAACTGAGCAGACTGGCAATGAAAAAGTGATAAATTCCTCATCTTCAGGGCTGGATGAGTTTGAAGCAAAATAATTGTTGCTTTCTTTTGAACTGGGAATTGAAGAGGCACAAAAAAAAATATTGTAGTTAAAAAGAAGAGAAAAATGGATGGTTTTAAAGACAGACTTGAGCACCTAAAAATTCTTAGGCAGAGAAAGGGGAGAAATGAACTTTTTTTTTCATGGAAACACAGGATAACCTGTTCACTGTAATGAGAATTAAGCATCACCCCATTCCTTCTGTTTAAAAAATATATATTAGAACCAGAAAACTCTGCAAGTTTAGAGTAATTGAAGCTGCAAGAGACAATAGGTTAATATGATGTGGGCAGATTTGAGGACTGGGAAGAAGGAGAGACTTGGGCCAGCCTTGTGTACTTCAGTGAGAGGAGCTGGAAATGTGCAACCTCTTGTTAGCTTTGACTGAAGGGACTTCAGGAATTTGATGAGAAATTTTAAACAGGCTGGCGAGGCACAGCTCTGTGTCACTGAAGATACGATCACATTCCAGGGTGACCATGACAGTTGGTTTAAGGAAAAGAGTTTTAAAGAACAGATGATCTTCTCTCACAAAGCTTTTCTTTTTTAATTTACAAAAAAACCAGCACAACAGAGCAATGCACATAGCCAAGACTCCCTGAGCTCCACCAGCAAAGGAATTCACTGGTAACCATGTCAGCCATTTGAAGTACTTCCAAAATCTAGCAAATGATGTTCAGAAGAAGAGAAGGCTTCCTCTTCAAAAATTCAAACCTTTAACATCAGCAAATCACCCACCTACCTCACTTGTCCAGTCTTGCTAGCTAAATGCAGTAACTAATCATGAGATTTCAAAAGAACATTGTATTCACTGGAAACAAGAAGCTGAGGAGGTAATAGGACAAAAAGATTCATGCTCATCACTTTGAGTTATTTGAACCAAGGGCCTAAATCAGACCTGATTAAGATTGGAACTCAAAATGAGATTCAATCAAAACTAGAGATATTAAAAAAATACAAATGTGACAAGAGTCATGATTCAATTATTAGAAGTCCATCTTTTAATTACTCATTAAGATGACAGTGTGTATCTTTGCCTACATACACTTAGCAAAGCCTTTTCACTTTGACAGTGCATAAAATTATCCCTGCCAACTGTATATCTCTTACTTTTTATGTCAACTTTAGAGTTGCCAGTTTTTCATTATCCTTTTGCTCACAAATTAAAAGGGAGAACAAATTTAATAGCAGCCTCAAATCTTTAGAGATTATGTCAGCCTTGTGTATCTGTGCCAGTTAAATTACCATTTATTTCTGCTTAAATTTAATGTGGTCATCTTCATACAAACACACACATTCAGAGCCTGCTCTCGGGGTACAGCAAGCACACAACAAGGGGCTGCTCTGAGAAGCTGACATGGAGCTTGAATTTGAACTTTTCTAATCACATCACCCCATTTAAGATGCAGCAAATCGAGAGGACCAAGGTCAAGAGCTTCAAACATGCTAGAGGATGGTGCTGGTGCTCTGGGTGCTGCTCTCCCACATCATTACAAGCTGGAATACCTATGGATGAGCCTCTGCACCAGTGGAATGTTCTTTGGGTGGTCAAAATGGGTTGAGGCACAGATATAGGTAAGGTGCTGGCGTTGGTGACCCATCCCGTCTTTGTCGTGTTTTAGTAAGTGATTGCTCTGTTTGGTGGGTGCTGGGTTGCAGTGCTTCATCCCTGCCTTCACAGCTGTAAGTCCAAAATACAAAAAAATATATTGTAAAAGAAGTTTTATTCCAAAGAATTACAAAGGATAGAAACAGTGGTTTGATTCATTTCAGAGCTGTAGTCTTTTTTGATTTGTTCGTAATTTTCTACTCTACTGCTTCCAATTTGATAGTGTCTGGGCTTCGGATGACAATGGGAATGGGATAACAGATGATGAGCTCAAAATACTGAACACAATCATACTCACCCTCTGTGTACCCACAATCAATATATCACTTTGAGGAAGGAACCATCAGCCACTGGGCAAAGTTTGGAATATAAAATGTCACAGGAACTCAAGGCACATTTCTTATTTCTTGGGAGTTGTCAGAGCAGTTGACTTGTTGCTGTGTAGGGAACATGTGGAGTGTTCAAATAAATAGCCCCATAGATCTGAATTCAAATTGATGTGGCAATCTTGAGCAGCTCCCTCCTTCTCCATTGCCCTCGGAACCACAGGCACATGGCCAAATGTAGGACTAATGGAGGGACCAGTGGGAACAGGTCCCATGGCCATTTACTGAACTTGTGGCTTTGGGAATGGCACCAATTTTCCTCATTTTTTTCCTCATCTCTGAATATTTTGTTGGTCTCTTCTCCCAGACACCATCAAAAGCAGCGGGCAGTGTTCATCTGAAAACAAGAAAGAACTTTGATCCACGAGCATGGATAACAAACAAGGTGTTTAGATTTTTCCCAAGCTCATTGGCTATTTGTAAATACAGTCAAGTCATAGGCAAGTCTTGGTGCATATTCTAGAGCATTTGGTGATCTTTCTTTCAAGCTTGTTTTCAAGAGGAAGTTTAAAGTGAGGAGCTCTAGTGGAGATGGAGAGAGACACAGGACTTCTAATCCATGTCATCAAATCTCCCTGTGTCAGAGGCAGATGGATGAAACAAGTGAAGATGAAAGAATAAGCAGAAGAAAAAAACAGCAAGAAATGTGAGCCTGCTTTATCTGAAACACTGGAAAAAGCTTTCTAAAGCATCTTTACATTTTATCTCATTTAATAGGTTTTACTTTGCACCTGTGCATATCTGTGCTGTGTATCAGGCTCTAGAAATGCATATGAGCAAGGGTGAATTGTCTGCAGATTCCTAAAATTGCCTTTGCAGACATATGGCCAGCAAGCAGCTGGGAGGGAGAGTACAAGCAAGGAGGATGTCGTTCTTCAAGAAAAATTAAGAAATTAAGCAGCACCATCAGTGCTAAGAAAGACAAACCCCTGCAAAGCATGAGCCAGGCTCAGTTAAAACAGCAATTAAATGATTTAGAACAAGTCTGTGATCATTTAGAATTTTTAAAGGTGAAAGGTGTGATTTTGGTAATGCCTTAAAATTAAAAGGCCAGCCACTCCATCTTTAAAACGATGGTTTCTCTCCTGGAAGACTTATCTCATTGTCAGTCCATTAGCAGCCAGCCAGAACCCATCCTTACAAAAATAATTGGCTATTGATATATGGTAATACTGAAAAGTTATTCTTATTTTTGTTCATTGCTACGGAAAGATGTCCTCTCCAGTCTACACTTTCAATCATTATAAATGCTACTGTGAAAGACTAAAAACACTGTTCTGAGATAGATTAAGATCCACTTCACAAATAAATATATTTTACTACAAAGAGAAGAAGCAAATGTCACTGGTACTGAGTGTTTTATACACAGTAGAGACCACTTAGGCTGAAATATTCCCCTCATGCTAAATTAGTGTCACTGGTCATGCAGAGTCCCCTCTGCATGACAGGCTCCTGTGCAGGGTTTATACCTGCTGTGCTCAGGTGAAGAATTGGGTCTGAACCACAACAGCAGTCCCTCCTCTTCCCATGAAGGGGGGTGAAAAAGATGGTTTACCTTGAAAAAGGATGGTTTCCCAGAGACAGGCAGGATCCAACGTTCTCTGCAGTGACCGAGGTACCAACTTCCCCTTGGCCCAGGAAAGGGTTGCATCCTGTGCACTGCTGCAGTGCCTGGATCCTGGAGGAACTGGAATGCTGGGAACAGCAAAACCCACCTCCACCACCACCCACTGTGCCCTGTAAAATTTGTGCCCCAGCTGGGAAGTTTGCACTGAGGCTGTTAAAGCTGCGAGGAGCTGGTGGCAGATGCTGCACTTGCCAGCTAAGCACCCCTCTAGAAGAGCTAATAAAACCAGAGGACATTAGGCTTCAGAATGCCATATTTTAAAGATAAAGAGTCTCTGGTTGGAATCGTACTAAGATTTTTACTTTCTTATGGACAGCTATTTGGCTGCTCTGAAGCACAATCTCGAGCTGAACTGAAACAACGGGTTATAAATCTCTAGGTGGGACGAAATGCAAGGGAGAAGAGAGAAAGTGGGGAAATAATCAAGCATGACAGAGAATTTTTGGGACCATAGTTTGAGCCAGTAGTCAAAATCCCTCATGCTTAAGGCTCAAGCACACACCAATGAGAAACTAAGGTGTTAAATGGCTTCAACAAATCTGTCTTGGGACCTTGTGTAAATAAGGGATTTTTAGTTGTTTTGCCTTATATATGGCAACCCATTTGTAGCAGTTGTTGATAAAATGTTTCAAGGAGTAAAAAATTATTTTTAGATTTGTTTCAGCTGCTTATGGAATTATTTTTTCCTTATGTATTTTTCATGTTTGGCCAAAATTCTACTGTAACTCTTCCAACATAAACATATCACTTAGTAGTTGCTACACTGAGTCCCTGTTATCCCTTTAGCAACAGCCTCTGCCACAATAAAAGGAAATGCATTTTTTCCTTTGTCTCTTATTGTTCAGAATTACACTTGGATATTACAGTTGTCAATGTTTAGTATTAAATAATTTCCCTGCCAATTCATTGTAAGCAAATCTTCCACAAAGTCAATAGCAATGACATTTTTATAAGGCATTGTCTCCCTCAACCTATTAGGTGATTTCAGATCTTTGAATTTTCTGTTCTGAAAATAATAGGTAGTGACCTGGAAGAAAGCATAAAATCTGGGAACATCACTCAAGCAGCCATGTCATTGCTCAGCAACCAAACCTATGGGTCAGAGCTCTCACTGGTTCACACAGGTCACTCAATTATATGAGTGACTTTTATTTTCTCTAGAAAACAATGCAAAATAAATAAATGAGCTACCAGGCCTACTGGAATCAATAACAGTATTTCTACTTCATTTAATAGGACCAGATGTTGTCTTTGCAGAGTTATATGTGATGTTACACTGGGTACATCTGTGCTGCAATGCAAATATGGCACTACAAGTCACAGGGAGGTACTTAAGCTGGTTTAAAGGAGGCACTAAAAGCCACAGCACTGCAGAACAGAGAGAAGGCCTGGAAACCCCAGCCCAGCCCTAAGGATTTGTTTGCACCATGAACTGGTGCATAGCTGTGTGCTGTTACAGCCACTGTGCCATGAGACCGAGACCTCTTCCTTCAGCATCCTTTCAGTTGAACACAGCTCTCACCACCTGCCTCTTATTCAGCTCCTCAGGATAAACTTCAGCTTCATGTTCTTCTACCTTTAGGAATGGCAGGGTCACACTGCTGGGGGTTACTCAGGAGTGGAAGGAACCAAAATAGGAGCAAAGCTAAAATTAGGAATTAATTAATTAAAAGTGCACAGTTTGCACAGAGCCAACAGAAGTTTTGTATGAAAGGAAATGGCACAAGTATAACTTCCTATCTTGGCTATTTACAAATACAGATGGAGAAAATATTACAGTGAATTAAAATAAACCAAATTTCTTTATAGTTATGTTTGGAATATCATAAAAAAGAGTAAAGGCATATCTAAATAAGTCCAGCCTTTAGAGGAAAACACTCAGGAGGGACATCACTGCACTTGCAGCTACAGAGGGAGGGCAGCAAAGTGAACCCAGTGTGTCCCATGGGCACCCAGTGAATGTGCATGGCCAAGGGTGCAAGAGGCATGATCTCGTGGCTAAAGGGAGGGAAAAATAACCCCAAGGGCAGTTAAAGACAGGAATAAGGACTCAAAGAGGTTGTAGGATCTTTCCTTTAAGATATTTAAAATTTGAACTGATGAGGCTCTGAGCAACCTGCTCTAGCAGACCCTGCCTTGAGCAGGAAGTTGGGCTCAATGACCTACCTCCACAGGTCCCATTCACATTATTTTGTCTACAGTTCTGTTATTTTCTAAATAATTTTGCATGTTGGCCTCTAGAAAAAGGAGCATCACTTAGTGAGTGTAACCAGCTAAATCCATAACCACTTTCAAGCAATCAGATTGGGATATGTGTATTTTGATGCTATTGAAAGCAACAAGTCTCCAGCTGACTTCTAACTAAAAGAGCAACGCAGAGGCTCAGATTCTAAATCAATAGTGAAAACTGATCTAGAAAGTCTTTTTTTATGCCTAGAAGCAGAAGTTCTGTTGAAAATCACATATAGGATATTTTGATGAACAGTTGCTGCTGTGTTATTAAATAAAATTAATACATGTAAAAAGTCTCTTATTTCATTCTCACCCTCACAACAGCTCCTGATGCGGTCTGAACTGAGATATTTCACCTACACTGTGTCTGCTCTATTGTGGTTGTGGATGTTCTGGGTGATGCTGCTCCATGTGGCTGCCTGTGCTTCAGCAGAGATTTCCAGCATACAAACCCAGCATCTTCAAGAATTTTCTCTCAGAGCTCCCTTCAGCCTAAGGTTTCTTGACTTGGCTTTAAATAGTACTAGTGCTGCTGCTGAATTCTTGAATCACTGGCACAACTTATTGGCACATGCTCGGTACCTCCATCCCTACATCTGGATTTTAATGATACTGGAGGATCTCTCAAATCACGAGGTAGCTGCCCAAGAGGTGACTTAGTTCTTCTTTCACTCACAACACAAATCCTGCAGTCAGTGAACACTCCGCATCTGGCAGCTTATAAATAATGAACTAATCTAACTAAAAATCAAGGTGTACCAGGCACAACACAGGCTGTGGAGTAGCTGTGCTTTCTTAGTTTAATTTGAGCTTTGAGGGAGTGCAGTAACCTCAGTGTCACCAAGACATCAGCAGCATGACCCTCAATTAACTAATTGTTTTGTTTCCATAGTGAGGAGCAAAAGCAATGCTGTTTTTGAAGATACTTTAATTTCTCTAGCCCAACAGTACTACAAAGCAGAGCAATGGTCTGAAAGGGACCATATGCTGATGAGTGGGTTTCTCCCAAGGGTGGCTTAAACATGGTCGAAAGATGAAGTGTGGAAGTACTTTGCAAGCACTTATCACTTGTGTATGGGTGATAGAGCTACATCTGTGTAAACCACAAGCATGAGTTTCATTGATTCAGATGGGTAATTTATTTCTGACTCCACAAGGCAAACCCATGGGGACCAGCAGTCAATACCAGTAGAAGTGGATTAGCACAAGAACACACATCTTTTGGGTCAGTGGGCAGAAAATATAGTTATTATTCCTATTAGCTCAGATTCAGGTGGAAAAGAAAGGAAAAAGTTAGTGTCAGCTGCAGGCTCTATATTTCTTATTTCTCCTTTTTCTTTGATGGGTTACAAAATCTGCCACTATTCTGTTTCTTCCTTTCTTCCTTTCTTTTTCTTTTTTTCTTTTTTTTAGTATTGCTGCATTTTAAACAGGAAGAAATAAGAGAATGGGGACAGATCTAGTCCCTATTCTCATCTCACCTTCTTCATTTATTGTGTAACTCCCTAATGGCTGAGAACCTGTTCAAGACTCCTCATTGTCAGTGTGTTCAAGTCTTGAGGGACAAGACCCACAGCTAATATTCAAGACAATATATTCCTGTCTATGAATAACATGAAGAAATGAATCCTTTTTTCTTCTTCTGCCTCTCACATGTCCTTAATGAAGATTTTGCAACCCTGTCTCCCCAGGGCAATGGGTACCATCTAATATCTGCATTTAAATATTCTCTCCCTGCCTCAAGCCCCAAACTGAAATCTGAAAACCAGGAAAATTGTTTGCTCCAGGCTTACCAAGCAACATACAAACAAGTTTCTGCAAATACCTAGAGCTTTAAACTTAAAAAAAGCCACAACATAAAGAGGAAATACAGCCAAGCTTAGAGGTCTTTACCTTTACAGGGATGCTGGAGTCAAGGCATGAACCTGATAAAACTTGATATAAAAGACTTTTAAAACCAGGACAAAGCCTCTTTTTACAGCATTGTTCCCATGTGAAGTAGACAACACCTTCCATTTTCCTCCTGCCCCACTACCCATGCCCCCAAATGTCTTTCCACCTCACACAAGAGATAATTTGCCCAATACTGGAAGATGTGAATTTCGTGGGGAGCTGTTAGCTCCATTTGGAGAGCTTTTCCTCGGGAAGGAAGGAAGAGCTTCTGATTAGCTCCTCCATTTTGCTCTCATTCACTTACAGATGTGGCAAGATTTCCAGAAATATATCTGGCCTTGAAATATTTTGAAAATCCATGAACTTCTGTGCTCCAAGACCTATGTTGGATGTAGTTTTGAAAATCCTGCTGGAGAGTAGATGCAGCCCTTCTTCAGCAGCACTTGATTGCACCATCAAGCGCTGACCAAATTTTCTCCAGATTGTTTCTAGACATTCATAATATTTCTGCATTGCCAAGAAAGCACAGAAACGGCCTGACCAGGACAATTGTGTGGGTGAGGCTTTGTTTCAGGCACTCTTGCCAAGAGCAGGGAGGTGAATGTTACTCTTCATGTGAGTAGAAACCTCCAAGTCATTGTGCTTTTTCTGGTGAAACTAATAACAGTAACATGCTTCAAGCACATACGGATGTCTTGGTTCAAGCTCCAACTGGCATTTTTGCTTCGTTAGGTGATAGGTTTGCGTCCTAAGTTCTTATTCATAAAAAACTCCCAATTTTTGTGGAAGTGAAAATGGATATCTATACCAAGATTTGGCCAGGAGTTCAACTGTCTAACTGGAGTTTTTCTGTGATTCAACTTTAAGAAGCAAATAAAGCCAGCTGTAATAGAGTTGGAAGGAAGTGGGCAAGAATTAGAAAAACATGCATGAATAAATTACCTGCTTTCTCCTGTTCTTTCAAAAATTACAAATATTTATAGTGTTACAAATGTCACATCATCAAAAAGCTCAAACTGGGCAGATGTTCAAGGTTACTCTCCCACCGGAAATGTAACAGGCATCCAGGTAGAAATGATACTGTGTGGCATTGGAAACCAGTCACTGATCCTGGTAGACAACCAGAATGCAACCAAAATAGGAAGACCATAAAAAACTGATGTGCTGGTTGAAAATTATTTATCCAGGCAACTTGATGAATACCTATAAATAAGAAATACAATAGCAGTGACTGTAGTTGGCTCAAAAATTATCCACAATTAATAAATCGACCCATCCTATGTACTGTGTTATTTTCCCTGACATTTTCACAAGCTACAAATCTGATAATACAATTAAATGACAAGTTCAATCACTTCTTTATTTCATGTATATGTATAATACAATATTTTATAGCTGTATTACAGAAAAGACTGTTTACTCACGTTGTATCTTCCCAAGCATAATTCAGAGCTTTGCTTGCCTAAGAAATTACTTGTCTGTATTTTGATTAAAAAAGCAAAACCTCATTGTTCCCGTGGCAAATTAATTCAGTCTTTAAATGAAACTCATTGTCACATCCTTTTCTATGAAGCAAAGGCATTCAGCTCCTGGAATGGCTTTAACCTCCAACACAGTGCTTTTGTGTCTGTATCTGATCCACCCATAATTCATCCCCCTTCCAAAGCTTCGTCAGTGTTTGTGCTCTGTACTTAGTTCTCAATGAACTGGCTATAACGCAGTAGTTACAGCTCCCTGGAAAATGACACACAGTAACTCTGTCAAGTTTTTTATTAGCTTGGATAGGTCTTTTATTTTAGCAAGGTCTTTTATTACCTTGGATAGCTTTGAACTAGTTCTGAAGTGGATGAGTGAAGACCTGGAGATCCAATTTTATATTGAGAGCCATTAATTTTTTTAACCACAACCCCTTGATTATTGATAGGCTTTTGTTCTTTACAGTCATTGCACAACACATTGTTTGAAGTGAATCAGAGCACACAAACTTTCACAGTTACTTACTGGAGTTTGGATGGGTCGTGGCAACCAGCTGGCAGAAGTCCTCTGATTTTCAGGATGCAAGAGGCATCTGCTCTTGACCAGAAGCTACTCTGATCCTTTCTGTTCCATAATATTTCCCAAAAACCATCCTAAAAATGTTATAGAGAAAGGAAGAGCCTGTAAATCTCGACTTGTGGTTATTCTTTTGCCCATTAATCCTCAGGTACACACAAACCCAGCTCATTTGGAGTAGTTTAGCATTTCACCTCCATAACTCCGTGAATCGAGATGTACTCCATCAGAATAAATTAACAGGAATGAGGGAGTACAATGAGGATCAAACTGTAGAAGTGGATAAACTAGAAAAAAAATTAAAATAAAGAGAATTTAATTGAAAAATTGGTGTCAAAAATGATGTAAATCCTTGCCAAAATTACATGCAATTCACCCTAATCCCAATTCCCTGAGCCCAGTAACTCTTCTCTTCATTTACATGACTTCAGTTACATTTCTATGACTTCAACGTTTGTTAAATTTGAACTGCTCTCATAATCTGGATTCCTTGTCCAGCATAAAATAAGAAAATGCATCTTAGAAGAAATTTTGGAAAATGACCAAGAAATTAATTTGCTCCCTTTTTCAAAGAGACTTCTTTACATTATCAAAGTACTTAAGTATTCTAAAGCTTTAAAATTAAAACAGATTGCAAAATTTTTGATTGCCTTTTTTCCTTAGAAAAAAGTGCTGAGAATACAAAATTTCTATAATGAACCACAGCACAATTTCCTTACAAGTTCAGTTGTTCAAAGAGGCTTTCTTTTTAAATTCAAAATTAAAAGGCAACATTTTTTAAAGTTTGAGTCCATTCAAACTTTTAGGTCACTGAAATCCGCCTATGATTATTACTTGATAGTTGAATCCTTTTATACAAATCAGTCTTATTTATGAATCAAAAAAAACCTGTATCAATGAAAAATTTCTTTTGTATTTAGGTTCTTTTGCATTGGAATTCTCTTGGCATTGGGCTATGGCATGTAACATTTTCCGGTGTTGTTCCTTGGATTGTTTGTATCGTTGCAGCCTCCAGAGACCCACATCACAGGATAAACACTCTTGCTGCCATTAATATGACAATCAATTGCAATGATTCCCAGATTTGTCAAGCAGTTGAATAAATCGAAATCCATGTCTCCACAAGATCTGCTTGGAAAGGATTCAGCTGTAGACTTGGCAATACAACAGCAAGAAGTCTCATTTTGACTTGAGTGCTAAAGACCTGTTCTATTTCTTGGTCCTGGTATCCATATTGCAGCCATGACTTACAAGGTATGCAGGGAAAGAACAAGGGAATGGCTTTAAACTGAAAGAGAGGGGTTTAGATTCAATCTTAGGAAGAAATGCTTCCCTGTGAAGGTGGTGAGGCACTGGCAGAGGTTGTCCAAAGAAGCTGTGGCTGCCTCATCCCTGGAAGTGTTCAAGGCCAGGTTGGATGAGGCTTGGAGCAACCTGGTCTGTGGAAGGTGTCCCTGCCCATGGCAGGGGACTGGGGCTAGATGATTGTTAGGGTTCCTTCCAACCCAAACCATTCCATGCTTCTATGATGGAGCAGTGGGGCCGGAAGCTGCACAGAGCACCTGCAGAAGGTCCCCAAGGAGCTGGATGGTGATGGTGAATGTCCAGATGATGCCAAACATTTTCCTTCCTCAGGAGAAAAAGCTGGTGGTGCTTGGCAGAATTTGGTCCTCTCTGCAGACCACCTGTGACCACAACACATCCTCATGGGTTTCCATTTAAATCTCGAGATTGAGAAGTTTCCACTTTCCTTATGGACTCTGTTGTCAAGATCTCCCAGACAGATTACACTGTCCTGCTAAAAAATTCATACTGTAGTGATCAGCTAAAGTTAAATCTAAGGGAAACAATGCATTGCCCTGGGATTGGACTCATCTTTCAAACAGGCCGCTTGCTGGATGAGATTTCACAGGGTGAGTAAAGAAAGCAGAGTCAGGACTAAATGGGCCAGAGAGGGGATGAGGAGCATCCCAGGAGCTGCACATGGCACGTGGGATAGGGTCGAGGTGCTTGAGGGATCTCTTCCTCTACTTCACCTTAAGGGAGAGAGGGCAGACTGCTTTGGAAATGTCACTGGTTTTAACCAAATATCCTTTAAAAAAAATCTGGGAGCAAATTATAAAATATGGAGAAAAGGCTATAGATGGGAAAAGTGCCATAGTTTTTTTGAAAAAGCACATTATATATGAGTTGCCATGTGAAGGCAAAAGCCAGCATCCTTGTGCAATACTTGATGAATCCATGGCCATTCTTCTGAGTTAGGAAGAGAAGCTCTGAGAGCTCATGAAGACCCCTCACTGCTGCTTCTACCCCTGCCCACAAACCTTTTCTTGATCTTTTCACTGAAATAGAGCCCAGAAGGGTTCAGCCAGCACCCCACCACAGCACAAAGGCAGGAGGGGTATAACACAGCAGGCAGCTGGTGCTGAGCCTGAAGAACACCCATCCCCACCCTGTTCCTCTTCCTCCCGTGGCTTTTTCAGCTCTACATGAATATCCTGTGCCCTCTTTGGCCCATTACTGGGTCAGAGGGAGAATACATTTGTTCCGCTATCAACACGGTGATAACCTGCCAGCTGATAAGAAGGCAGAAATTTCTGGAAGCCTTCACAATGGAAATCATCACTTACATTCATTTCAACCCTACCCCACTCCCCCTGCCAGCCAGCCACAAAGCCCTTACTTTCACAGCTAAGAAACTATGATCACAAATTTTAGCCAGTATCTGGCCCATTAAGACTTTCTGGACACATTTCTCCTTTTTGTTTTTGCTTAAAACCAAAAATAATATATAGACATTGGTGTTTATTTACTTTTTCCAATCCCTCATATATTTGCCATCTGGAAACACATAAACACCAAGAGGTTTTGGCCTTCGGTGTTTGCAATTTATTCCTCAGAATTCCTAAAAATTTCTCTGTCAAAAAAAGAGGAACAAACAATGATTCAGCAAAGCCTTTTAAGATCAAAAGGAATAGAATTAATTTGCTAATGTGGGAAAATACCCCAAAAACTTGTTAATAAAACTGTGTTTGACCTCCTTCATTTTTCTGCTGAAAAGTCAAACTATTTACTCAATGCCAGCAGGATCCTCCCTAGTAAGAGAAGTTAAAAAATGTGGTGAGTTGAACTTGGCTTAAAGCATCTTAAAAGTTCTGTGATTTCCTTTCCATCCCACTGAAAAATATGGATCAGTTGCCCAGGTATAGCAGTCACTGTTTAGAGTTAATACTAATCATTTTGCGAATTAAAATTTTTACCAGATATAATACCGTTTAAAATGGGATGCAATCCTTTACAAAGCATGAAAAAATTTAAGGTTGTGTGAGATTTTGCAAGTGATGGAGACAACAAAAATATAAATGGGTTTTAGAACGAAAAAAGTTGAAACAGCTCATGTTAATGACAGAAGATAGTTGTAATATTTTAGATATAACCACTGGATGCATTCCATTCAACAATTCTGTAGAAACAGCAGCTAAAAACTGATCATGTTTGGTTTTAGGGTATTAACTGTGCAAATAAACTCAATTAAATTCCTACATTACTGTGAGAACTTTGAAGTGAGACTCACAGTTTTTCTGTGGCTTGGTAACAGTGATATTAACAAATGGATGGTCAAAAACTGGTTTGAGATTGCAAAATTGATTATTTTTGTTGGTGTGCTGGTCTTAATCCAAAGAGAAATGAAAGCAAGGCAGAGTAAATCAAAGGTGAAATGCAATATTTTAAAAGATCTGTGCATACACAACACAGGTATCAAAGTCCATTAGTCCACACCAGTTGAGCAGTGAATTTCATGGGACCCTGGAAGAAAGGGCAGAGTCATGGAGCAGGTTTTTCTGTACCAAAGTTCCAGCTGCTAATTTCACTGCAACTGTGACCTTAATAAGAAAAGTCAGTCTGAACAATATGGAAATTCAGAGAGAGGACTCAGACACTCGCATGCCCACATCAACAAAAATAATAATAAAACCCCCCAACAACCCCCCCAAAAAATCTCATTGCCCAGAGAAGCTGTGGATGCTCCTCTCTGGAACTGCTCCAGGCCGGGCTGGACAGGGCTTGGAGCAATCTGGTCTAGTGGAAAGTGTCCCTGCCTGTGACAAAGGGGATGGAACCAGATGGTCTTCAACATTCCTTCCAACCCAAGCCATTGTAGGATTTTACAAAAATCAAAACCAACTGTTTATTTAGTTTTCATATTTGCCAAAAATCTGTCATATGAGGTTAGAGCAGTTTTGCCTCTAAAACAGTGGGGTGTAGGTTCACAGCTCCTCAACCCTGCTAGTAGAGGGGTGAGCAACATTGTAATCTTGTGTAATCCAGCCTGGAGAGAGGCTGCTGTGTGCGACAACTTGAGCCTGAGGACAATTCCTTAGTCTGCATCATAGATTCACATCAAAACCCACATTTCCTTCCAAAGCAGCTGACTCCCCTCTTCCTACCAACATTTCCTTCCATTTTGTTCAAGACTCACAACAGAATGAAAATAAAGAGCCGACGGGAGATAGTAGTTTGAAAAATTCATCCAACAACCTGCAATGTCACCAACAAGAGCTGGAACTAAACATGTCTGGGAAGACAAATTCCTTAACTGTTCAGTGCTGAAGGACATGGTAGGTAACATTAACTTGGCTAATTGTTTACTTGCTTAGCTAATCTAACATAATCTGCATTGATTAGATTTTGATTTCATGCTGGATGAGTATACTGCTTCTCTGTGCCTTCCAGTTAATTTGTGAACCGTACCAAAAAGATATTTTTATAACACGTTTAACGCTCCAAAGCTATGAGGGAACAGCAGCGAGAGTGAAGGAGGACAGCTCTGCTGGTATTAAAAGGGTCATTAAACTCAGCATTAGGTAAAGGTCTTGTTTTGGGTTGCATTCAATGCGCCTGATTAAAACTGAAGTGTAAGCAAAAGGCATTCAACAGAAATATTGAAATGCAAAGTATAGTGTTGGTCCTTGTGTGTGTAACTATATAGAGTTTACGGATGCTCACTCTCCTATTTGAGGTCCTTCCATACGTCTTTAAAGATCTCAAAGCCTCAGTTCATGGGCTTGATACTCCAACGGTTTAAGGGTGAAATGTTATAACGAGCGTAACAAGACTGCCATATACTTAATAAATCCTAAACATTCACATGAGAAGAACAGAGGTAATTTTAAGCCTAATGAAATCTATAAATACATAAGTTTTTGATCACTTTTCTGAGTTTTACTGCCATGGGGCCAGAAAGTTTCCTAAGAGTTTATTTAAAGCATTTATTGCTTTCAACAGAAGAAGGAAGGGAGCACAGAATTTGGCCTAAAGAAATTAAGTCAAATGTGATGGAGGTAATCTGCAGAAATATAGGATTTATTGCATTTATTGCTATGGAATTTTGACATATAAGCAATACTTCCTCCAGCACAGTGCTGGGGTTTGACACTGGCTAAGTGCTAGGCACTCACGAAAAACTATTCACTTGTTTTCTTCTGTTATAGCTGAGCAGAGGAGGGGGAATTGAAAACTTCGTGAATTGAGATAAGGATTAGGGGA
>QWTY01021719.1:31223-48342 GCA_008033365.1 Pseudorectes ferrugineus
TAAACCTTTAGAACACCTTTCTTTTTTAGTCTTTCCTTCTTTTTTACCGACTGCGCAGAGACAAAACATGGGGTTTTGGTTAGTTTTTCACTGCTTAAAAATCTTTCTTCAGTACACTTAAGGAAAAAAAGTTGGGTTTTTTTGTTGTGTTGTGGGATCTTTTCCATGGGAGATAGTTTTCTGTGAACTTTTCTAACGTGGTTTTAACTTTTACAAACAGCAGTCTGCTCGACCTGCTGTAACGTGGGTCTCTCTCACGGGCCATGTAGTCTTTTCATAACTGCCTAGCGTGGGTGATTTTAGTTCATGAGGTTTAGTCTTTTAAAGATGAGTTCTAGTTTGGAAGCAAGGGTTTTCTTTCTCTATCTCTGGAAGCAAGGGGGTTTTTTTTCTGTTCGAGTTTTTCACTAGTTTACAGTTTTTCAGTATCCACGTGCTCCAGTGTGAGTACTCTTCTTCACAGGCTGCGTATGGATATCTGCACCCCCCCAGGCACTTAATGAATTACAGGGAAACTGTTGCATTATAGTCTTCACTACAGCTTTCAGAAGAATCTGAGCTCTGGCGTTTGGTGTACTTTTTTTTCTCTTTTTTTTCACTCACTTCAGTGTCGCCATGTTGGTTCTTTTTACATGTTTTCACTTTTTCTTTTTCTCTTCTTTTTCTCGGAAGAAAGTTAGTGTCTGTAGGTTCGTTTGTTTTCAAGTTTTATCAATTGAAAAGTTCTTATAGAGCTTCGCTGCGTTGAAAAGGTTGATTTCGTCTGGGCTCTGTATTGGGGAATTGTTCGTCATGTTTTCGTTGCTGGCTATATGGTCTCTGTTGGCACCGTACGGGCGGCTCCAGCCGTGTGGTCTTTACTGGCACCACACGGGCGGCCCCAGCCGCATGGTCTTGGCTTCAGGAGGGTCTTGGCCGCACAGTCCTGGCCTCGGGAGGGCCCCAGCTGTGGGAAGGCCTCGGTTGCATGGTCTGGCCTTGGGAAGGCCCTGGCCACGCAGTCTCAGCTTTGGGAGGGTCTCAGTCGCGTGGTCTCGGCTTTGGGAGGGCCCCAACCAAGCGGTCTTGGCTTTGGGAGCACCCTGGCCACGCAGTCCCAGGCAGCCCCTGCTGGGATGGGTCTTGGCGACTACCTCACTACTTTTCAGGAGAAGAAGAGTCTTTCCCACGGTTTTTCCTTTCTTAAACATGTCATTACAGAGGTGTTACCAACTTTTCTAATTGGGCTAGTAACCTGCCCATTGTGAGAGCCTTCAGCGATTGGCTCTGTGCCGGACATAGTAGAAGCTTCGAGCAGCTCCTCCCACCCACTAAAACCAGGCTGTGTTAAACCAAAACACAGAGGAGTTTAGAAGTCCTGTTCTAGCTAAAAATGGAAAAGCTTGGATGCTTCATGGGCCTTTAATAGGTGACAAAGTTCACAGCCTTCACCTTGAAGCCTCCAGTTGAAATCTAGACTGATTGTGACTAAAAGTAATTTCTGTCTGACAGCTCATGTGAAGAGAGTTACTTCATTTCATGTGTGGCCAACAGCCTAAAAATTATTATCACAATTTAACAAGTCCATTGGCAGTTCCAGGAGCACCATGGATAGATGGAAGTCAATCCTGCCTGTCTGGGGCTGAGTGAAGTCAAGGCAGGGTAGAGAAAAAATCAGAAGAAAATCTATGAATGTTGCAATTCTTCTGTGGAAGAGCTCAAAAATTTAATTGCTTGAGCCTCTCTGTAGGAGTAAAATTTACCTATTTCCACAGAAAAGGCAGCTGGCTGGCTAATGTACGATTTTTGTTCCATAGAGATGGGTTATCTGGTGTGCAAAAAAAGGAAAATGAGCATTTCAGGTCACGACCACTTGGAAAGGAGATGATTTTCTTCAGAAAATAACAGACCTTTTTCTGTCTTAGGAGGGCAATGCTAGCAAATGCCAAAACCAAGGTTCAGATCTGTACCTCAGTTAAATCCCAAAATTAGGTGGGATGAACCAAGCCATATTGCCTGAGATTGCTCTTCTGCAACTGCTGAATGACAAACACTTTCCAACATAGCTCCTATTACCTAATTCAATATACATTCTTCTATTCAAATAAAATGGAAGAAGCTATGAAGCAAAGAAATAAGCCTATATTCATCCAAATTTTAGATTATTTTTGCTCATATCTGAGAAAAGTTCAATGGTTTTCCTGGAGTAATTGATGTGTTTGTATAAAAGGAATTTACAGGACTCAGAAAGCATGTTCATGAAATGTGGATTTCAGCTCTTCTTAATGTGCCAAGCAAAATGTTTGCAAACATATCCATTCAGGAACCTGAAATGCAAAGCAATTTCTCTGTCCAATCACAGCTAAAAGTATTCATATCATTTAGCAATAATAATCAGCTATTAATCTTAAATAATAATTAAGAAGTAGTCATTACCTATTAGTGACAATCCTAGGAAAGGAAAGTGAGTGTGAATTAAGGCTACTGGCAAAGGATACTTTCAGCTTTATTGTTCTAGCTAATTCTCATGGTGGCACTGCTTCATGCTGTTTTACTATACATACAGAATATGGGAGTAAATCCAACGAAGTCACGCTTGAAAACTCTTATTTTACTGCTGGGGTAATTGCAGATCATACAGTACAAAGAGTCCAACAAGATAACTATTCATGGACACACACAAAAAAAGCTGATCTTGATAAATCAAAGTAAATTATTACTGTGACATTTTATATGTGTGTATTTACCTATTATACACATACATATGTGATAAGGATCTATGGACTGATTTTTACAAAAAACTGTCAAGATAGTTCTATGTTAAAGAGAAATTGCATATAATTAATGATTGAATTATTTATTTTGACCTGGGGCAGCTTTAAATTATGGACTTTTCACATTTGATTTTTTACATCAGAATATGGTCAATATTTTTCTCCCTGTGCAAGTCCCATTGTTTCTTGGTCAGCTCAGTTTTTTCTGTTGTTGCACGGGACAAGTTCTGTCCTTCAATGAGCAAAGCAGGATTGGTTTCAGTCAGAAGTAATGTGTGCGTGCACCCAAGAACTGGTTTTTGTTCTGCACGGAACAACCACTCTCACTGATTTATGCCCCATATTTTCAAAAATGCAATAAAAGCATTGCATCATCTAAATCAGGAACATGTAAATTATCCAAAAAGCCAAGATGCAGGAGAGCAGAAGAACACCTTCATCAAGTCAAGAAAAGTGATTATTTCCATGGCTACCAGCAACTCTTAATTGCCATAATAGACTCTTATTCAGGGAGAAGTAGTTAGGTTTGCAAAGAAGAGTGAATATGTACTTTGTGACAAAACCATTAACTACAGAGAAAAGTTCTCAAAGTACAACTGAAATGTGGAACAAAATACAGGCATCTGCTTAGCATCTCCAGGAATAGTACACAGGGTGCTCTTAGTCATCCATGTCTTCCGCAGGGAAAACAACACAAATATCTCGTTTAAATCTCTTAATTATCATAATATTCCTGATTACCAACTCAACATAAATAGAAGTATTAGATCTCTTGTTCCCCATCTTGTGGTTCCTATTGATTTTTTCAACAAAACTTACAGAAAATCAACACAATGTTATGTAAAAATAAGCCACCGCTGCTTGTGGACTCTCTACTGGTTCCCAGTTTGTCACTACTAGAAAGCTATTCCACTGAGGATGTGGGAAAACAGTGAATGTCTAAAACTGTGACACTGGAAAGAATAATAGCTGACCTTCATAATAAATAATGTAAAACATGAGTTCACTTGGCCTAGCCTAGATAAAGATTAATTTTGAATCTTTCACTCCCCAAGGCTAGAAGTGTTCCAACTTTAGGTAATGTGCTTTTTAAAAAATGTTTTATAGTATTAAAGGTACTTCAAAATAAATATTGCAATCAAAGCACAGAACTCCTGCAACTGTTAATATCTGGAAGGTTTCATGAAAGGACCAGTCAGTTATGGTAGTGCTTTGTGGTGTGATTTAAACCTCTGCTAGAAAGCTAAAGATTCTAATGCTAGGTACAGCAGCTATCTGAGGACAATGGCTCTGGTGTTCAGCCTTGGAAGCTTAGAGAAGAAGCTCAGTTGGTTTTTGGTGGGCTGTGTGTGTAGAAATGCTCACTGCGCCGCCGATGTTTTTCAAGAAAATAGTGTTCTAGAATCATAGAATGGTTAGGGTTGGAAGGGACCTTATAGATCATCTAGTTCCAACCCAGATGATCTTGAACACTAAAAAGATATTAAGCTGTTCAGGGAATCATAACATTTGAAGACTGCATTCAATCATTCTTTAAAAAAATATTACAAATCCATCGGTTGATGTGAGATTACTGAAAAACATGATTATACTCCTAACCTCACCCCAAGGTTTCAAACTTCAAGCTCATCAGAGCATAGAGCATCTACTATTCTGAATTTATATGGTTCCTGGCAGAATGCAGCCCAGTTTTTGATAGTTAGCTGAGTTTTACCATAATGAATAACTATAGCAGCAGTCTGGGAGTTCAGTCTGTGAGGGTGGAGGTTACAGTGAATGTTTCTCATCTATTTACTTGTTGGGAAGGGCCACTGCAGACGACATCAGCGTCTAATGCTTACATAACTATAAGCTTAAACTTTACAGTATCTCTACACTAAATTTCACACCACCAAGTGGCTTTCAAGATAGGTTAAAAAAAGAGCAATTTTCCTCATTGTGAAACAAAAGCACTAAAGCACCTTGTGATTGTAATACAGAGAAAAGATGGTATTGAGTGACGCATCTGTCTCCCAGGTCTTGAGAGGAAATACAGTGTGCTTTGACTTACCTAGTGCTCACTCGAGGCGTTCAATCTAAACAGTCATTTCAGAGTTTTACAGAAGACAATACAAAATACCATGCAATCATGGACAACAGCTTTTGATGACAAAGAGCAAACAGACAGGGAATCCTTTCAGGCTCACAATATAGATAAAAGGACATTTTTGTATTTTCAAATGATACTCAAGGCTCAGGTGTTGCAAACAATACAAAAATAATGCAATATTGCTTCTCTCCAATGCACTTTTACTTCTGGAGTTAGTTCACCTATATTGATTCACTGATGGTCCTGATTCTCTATCAGCTTCACACACCCCCTTTTGTAAGAGGTCAGTGCACAATATAAAGATAATACTGAACCTAGGAGGAAAAAAGTAAGGTTATTTGTGAGACTAGAGTTGAAATTGCCTCCTTGTTCCATTTAGTTCTTTAAGAACATAAAGCAGAAAATTCCTTCATCCCTTGTTTCCATTGTCTGTCATATTTGATGACTTTTCTCCCAAAGCAAATAAAGAAAACACACCTGTTACCTTGAAGTTCTAATCAAGCATTCTGCATATTGGTTGTGGAAGAGGAGAAAATTGAAGGAAAGAGAAAAAGGAATAGATATACCCAATCCCCCTATGTAACAGACAACTATTGTTTCCAAGAGTTTTATTTATATACAAATTTCAATGGCTTCAGTGGAAATTCTCTTGAGGCATAAATTCAGATCTAAAGCTCAGAAGAAAGTTTATAAAGTCAAAGGTGGCTCCTGCAGGCAACACACACTGTTTAGATTAAGTTGTACCCAATGAGCAGGACCCCAGTGCTGTGAGTTAGAGCTGATACAAGCACACTGGCATCAGTGGGGCTCTTTACACTGATCCCATGAGCCTTTGGTCAGTCTTTACCATGTGAGTGGTCTGGGAAACAACAGCCACAGACTGACACTCATTATCCAAATGGAATGTAGAACACATGACAAAAACTGGCACGTTAATTCTGATGTTATGCCGGAATTTGAAAATCAGTAGTATTAATCCTAGAAGTTGCTCCCCAGGGAGTTTCCTATCTACCTTCTTAGAACATTAAGTCCTCCGGGAACAAATTCTTTGGCTCATTCTTTTAACAATTGCTCTTTATTGCTTTCTTTATAAAGTAATTGGAATGGAAAGTGACCAATCTTAAGTTGAACCGCAGAACTGAACACCCACTTACAACTGGATCAACAGAATGAAATACAATAGTACTCTCTAGTCAATCATAGAGACCAGAATAGGGAGATTGCTAAATAAAGGCAAATCAAAAAAGAGAGGTTTGATGTATTTTTTAGCAGTATATTCATTTTTCAGGCTATACATTGATAAAGGTCACTGGTGACAGTGACTCATTATTGACTGATCAAAGGCCATCAAAGTCAGCAGAAGTCTCCACAGTGTCTCATTTGATCACTGTTGTCAGGTGTAAGTCAGTTATTTCTTTTCATAGACTTTGTCAGTGTGAAAATCTGCTTTGACTGTGGTGAGTGTGAAGAGCAGCCCCCAAGACCCATCAGCATCCTCCAGGCCAGACTCTTGGGTATAGGAGAAGGCATCTTTCAGGAGTGTGAAGTAAGAGAAGATCAGTATCAGAAAATAGATCAGGTTGGTAGAAAGACTAAGATGCCTTTGGGCATATAAGTGGGTAAGAAATGAGACAAATACGTACTCAAAGCAAAAATAAATATTTCTTTTTTAACTAGAGGAAGGTAAACATGCCCCCAGAGCCCAGGGGAGTTGCAGCTATCTGATTTTTACAGAGGCCTTTCATAGTACCATATTACCCTCCTGCTTGTAAAGAACATTTCACTCCTGCTCCTTTGGCCTTCAGTGGAAAATGTTAAAATCAGACTTGAATTTTTTCTTGAGTTGGGCATAATGTAACTCTGACACTAACTGGGAATTTTGGCCAAATATCTGCATACAGATGATAAATACAAAGAATTGCTCTGTTGTTCATTCAGCATTTCCTGACCCTTTCTCCTTTAAATGCCAACATTTTGTAGGTTCTTTCCTCTTTTTTATTCTTCATAAAACCACTTTCAGTCTGTCGTAATTTTCCAGGCAAACTGCACACTTGTCAGATCACCTGATTAAGAGCCCCGTACTCATTATTATAAAAAACAACATGCTCGCTGAATCATTAAAAAGCAGATTGGTCAGTAATAATAATCAGTTTTCTGCTAATAAATACAGCTCAGCATGCCTAATTCTGTGTCCTACTCAAATACCAACAATGAAGAACTTAGCTTTTAAAAAGTACATTACTGAATGTACTATTAGTGCATCGGTCTTTGCAAGGAACATTACTGCTGTCTTTAAAGGGCAGCCAGTTCATGTATTAATTATGTCACTCAAAGAGTGCACTGATTTCTTGAAAATCTCTTCATGCATAAAAGCAATTGGAATTTTTATATGGCTCAACCCTCTCAATCAACTTGAATACAAAGAAAGACCAAAGAAGTACTTGAGTTCAAGAGCTGGCATCAGGAATAGAAGCACAAGTAAATGAATTCAGTGCACTTTTCATCGCCACATGTCTGTGGGGCAAACACCTTCAGGGACACATGGCAACCCTTTGCTGGCCAGGAGGAATGACCTACCATGGTCACAGAGCAAGGCTGCAGGGGGAAATTATGCGACACCAGGATATATTTTGAGAACTTAATGGAGAAAATGGTGTAGAAAGATTTATAGGGAGAGATTGCATGTCACCATGGGATTCAGAAGCAGCAGAGTTACATCAGTGAGTTAATTTCCAATTGCATCAATAATATTGAGCAATTAATATGTTAAGAGTATATGCATTGTGCAACGAATCTCATGTTAAAATTCCATCCATATTTAGACTGTTGTCAACCTTTGGTTGCATCCAAAATCAAATCTAGATTTGATTTTTTGCTTAAATAAGAACTTTTGGACAATAATTATTCTTTCTACTGCTTTCAACATCTGTCTTTTTTGAGAAGACAATTTTGTCTTCCAGCAACAATCCTCCTGCCCTTATGCAAGGAAAGCTCCAAACCCTATAAAAATCGCTCCAAGTAAAGAGCTGTATCATCCTCTCCTGCCTTTCTAATAAATTTCTATTTCTACAACAATATTTATAAAGAAATCCATCTACAGTAATTTCTGATGGCACTCAATGGGGGTCAAGAGAATTTCACATTCTGAAAACCAAAAACTTCACCCTGCTAGAGGTTCAACTGAAAGTACCTGGGGTTCAGGAGTGCTATCAACAATTATTCTGCAGAACAAGCGTGCTCGGTGAAAATCCTTTGAAGAGGAAAAAGGTCAGGAAATCTATCATTTTACAAGGACGATCTTGGTAGTACATAAAGGAGTTCTCTAGAATGTGAACTAACATTTATTGAGCAAAACAACAGGAGTACGATTATTGAAATGCCACCAACTTCCTATAATTGCTCATTATTACCGTAATGCAGATTATTTCTTCAAAAGAAAAGCTCTCAATTTGATTTGAAAGGTTTAGTGTTTTGCTCCCTCCTCACTATAATGAATCTTTGACTCACAGGCTAAAGAAATTAAAGGGAGAAGGAAGAAACCAGAGAATGTGGGCACACAGGGAAGAGTATACTAAAACATGGGCTTGGTGCGAGAGCTCTCAGAGATACAGTTTGAAAAAGCAATATAGAATTGCATATGGGCTTGGAAACTAAGTAAAAACTCATAAAAGAAAAGGAAAAAACCCTAGCCTCTTACTGCTAAAACACATCATTGAAAGCAAATCCTTTGATGAGATATTTAATATTTGAAAAAGTGATTTGTTTGTCCCAGCCCAATTCATTAGTTCTGAGCAAGTGCCATAGCTAAGAATATAAATTTCAAGAGTGTTCTTGGTTGGTGATAGGTGCTGCCTAATGGCAGGAAGTTATTTCTCTGCTCAGAAGCTCCTGGTTTCTGTGTGATTTAAAATGCCACCAGAAATAAAGGAATTATCAAGGCTTGGCCTTGATATATGAGCCTATTTAAATCCCTGGGGTAAGACGCTGAGGACTACTCTTCCAAAACAGCCTGAATGGGATCATTAAGCAGTGCAATAATAGGTTGGAACTCGTTCCTGCAGTATAAAGATGAAGCTGTAGTGGGTGTGCTGGGAAGAGCTGCTCAATTACAGACAGCTGAGCAGAAAGGCTAAATAGGACAGGGGATACAGTGAACATTTCAAGCTGCTGAAAGGTTGCAGGTGGAACTGAGTGTGCACCAAACATTCCTCCCTGATTCAGGCCAGGATGAAAGTTAAAATATTTGACATGTGTTGAAGGAATCTGGTTTCTCAAAGGCATCCTTTGGGGAGAGATATTCCTTCTATGGCTGATAGTCCAAACTTGCATGTCCAAAGCTGGGGATCAGGGTCCAGTACCATTCTGTACCTCTGAAACCAAAACCACCTGCACCTTTGGGAGCTCATGAAACGGAGGGGGGTTTTGTTTGGATGCTCTTTTATTTTGTTTCACAGAGAATCACTAAATTTTCTGAGTTGGAAGGGACCCACAAGGATCATCAAGTCCAGATCTGAAGTGAATGACCCAAATAGGGGTTGAACCCACAACCTTGGTGTTTGCACCACACTCCAACCAACTGAGCTGATCTCTTACCTACATGGAAATATAAAGGAGGAGGGTCTTGTCCTTCTTGGGGCTGGAAAGATGAACACTACACCACAAAACTCCATTGTTTTCTGGAAAAGTTGCTCCTTACTGGGTGTATGGACTCTGAAGTGGCAGAATGATGATGTTGCTCTTGGAAATACACTAGGCACTTGTGCTGAGCTGCTCTGGAGCACTTGAAGACTGACATAAATTATTTAACCGTGGACAAAGAAGAGAAAAAAGGTTCTAAGGCTATCTTGTCTCTAACTGCTTTCATACAATTTGCCATTTATTTTGTACATTTCTTGAGATTTCTGGTAAAATCCCCAGCGTAAACCATAGTAAACTCTACCCTGTCTTAAATCATCAGATCTAAAGTGGTGGTTTTGTTACAACAGCATCTCCTTGGACTTGGTCCTGTGAGGCTGACACTGATTGATCCTTTGTCATTAACAAGCCTCACTATACAAATACTGAAATCCAGAGTCCCCATCTTACAAACATACACATGGATTTGTTACTTCGTCATATGCAGTATATTAATATGCTGCCCAGGTAAGAAGAGGTGAGCAAGTAGATAAGATTTTAAAGAGTTTACTTGAATGTAAAAAAGCATATCAAATATTGTAAGAGAAGAATCAAAAGGAAGGGGCAGGAGAACCACAGCTGGCCACCTGAATGCAATAGGTGTTGGGTCAAATTGCTGCTCTCCTGTGTCTGATCTCAGAGGTGTCCTCTGATTCTCTCTGCTTTCTCACTGGGTAGCTGAAATCTTTTAATAAAAGCATGATAAATAACCAATAGTAAATATTGTTCTGCTTTGTGTTCTTGATTTATTTGAGCTCCCACTGATAAAGTTCACAGGCAATTGTCCATTATGAAAAACTCTCTCTCCAGCCTGACTAAAGACAGTGGAGAACTTGTGATGGTCTTCAACCATCTCTTCCATTTTGTCCCCTAATACATGACAGCCACTGAATACTTTTTAAGAGATACCTCTTCTGATAGGTCTTCCCCTTCTTGAACAATTGCTATGTAATAAACTACTTTATTGGTTTTGCTTACATACTGTATTTCTGAAAACAAAACAATAAATGGCTGTAAAACCAATAAAATGTACCAAGCTAGTGGTTTATTACAAACAAGCCAATACCATACACTGCAGCATATTTTTCAGCTCAATGCACCAGGATTCTTATTGTCCAGGTGAATGTTCCTGGCTGTAAATTGCAGCACTATAGCTCTTTTCCAGCGCACTCTAAAACTTCTTTAGGTTGATGTGCCTTAAAACACTCCTAGTCCTTGGACAAATTTATGGGGAGGATAAAGCTTAGTAGTTTTATGCCAAGGCATTTTTAAGTTTGCCAGTCACCCTGGAAGCACTTTGGGATGGTGCACAGGGAGCACAGACTGCACAGTTCAGCTGGAAGACATCCCTCAGCACCCCTTGAAACACAGCCCTGGGCTGCCTCCCAGCCCTCCCAGCGAGCTAGTGGGCAGCAATAACAGAGTCAGGGAATCATAGAATTCTGGAATGGTTTGGGTTGGAAGGGGCCTTAAACCTCATGTTCTTCCACCCTTCCTGCCACGAGCAGGGATGCCTTACACTAGACCAGGCTGATCCAAGCCCCATCCAAACTGGCCTTGAACACTTCCAGGGATGGGGCAGCCACAGCTTCTCTGGGCAACCTGTGCCAAGGCTTCACCACCCCCATAGGGAAGAATTTTTTCTAATATTTAATCTAAATCTACCCTCTCTCAGCTTGAATCCATTACCCTTTGTTTTGGTCCAGCCAACGGACTATTTACTAATTTTGAGTGATGGTTCCCAAAGCCAGAACTCTGCGTATCTTTCTGGCAATGCTCATACTTACTGCAGCTTTGAATAAGACTAATACTGAATAAAAAAGCTGCAGTAAGACTCTTCAGCATGTTTCCTCTAACTTTTCCTATTAATTTTCTTCAGTCATCACTCACAGTCCCAGAAACAAGCTTCTTTGGCAAGGACCTCTTGGAAAGGCTATCCTGCATATCTCGAAGCAGTCCTTCTAATGTGAAGTTCTATCACACTGTAGGGCCGTTGTCCTCTACACCAGCCAATTTGTCAGAACCAACTTCTTCACAAGGAGGATCAGTCATCCAGGGCTGGTGTCCAAGGGCTTGAGACTCAGCTGGATTTGATCCTGCTGGTGTGAGAGCCCACAGGGCAAACCAAAGCATGAGCACACAACTGATATCATGATTTCTTAAGATGCCTTTTTTGTGAACTCAGGGTTTGCATCTGTGAAATTGGTAGAATAATAACATGCACACATTGAAGAAAATGTGCATCCACTAATTAAATCAATTCACTAGTCTAACTGCTGCATAAAGCAAGGAATTGTTTTCTGATGATTTTACACAGTATTAATGCAGCTGTTACTTTTGCTGAAGCAATCACCAGTTCTCTGCAGCACATGTGAAGTGGCCATAGATTACTGGAATACATTTCCTTAGCCACTGTTGGAGTAATTTCATGCCCAGGAGAAAGCAGCTTTCCTGATACACCTCAATCTTATCAGCAGCACATGGAGCCATCAAGACTTGCTTGTCAGTCTCTGACAAGCACAATGTGACAAGAAGAAGTTTGAAACAATCCTTTCCTAAACTCTGTTTGTCACTTTATCATGTTATGATAAAGATCAGATCCTTTTCCTTGTCTGTTTATTGTAAGAGTTGATCATTCCCAAATGAGGAATTCTATGTATTTTTTTTGGACAACTCTCACTCAAAATCACCAGTGACTAAAACCAATATTGAGCACAGAAGGCAAAAGTATTTCAAGATTGCAGATGACCTCTGAGTCTAGATAGTAATATGACTTTGGTCAATATTATAATTTATGCAGGAGGCATAGTTTTCCGTTTGCCACAAGTTGCTTCCCCATGCATAGTTGCTGCTTTTCTTAGCATATGGCCAACCCAACCTGTGAGATCCTTGGTCTTCAGTCCCAGCTCCCACAGCATTTTACAAATATACAGATGGATTCTAGAAAATGGGTCACATGTTTACAGGAGGAAAGTTTTCTTAAGAGAAAGTACTTTTAGTATTAACTTCAGGCAATGATTTTCATGGTCTTTTCTGATTCTCACCTTTCATTTCAGTTTTCTGTTGAAAACAGCTTAAGATCAAATACACTTGATCCTATTATACAGAAATACATCCTAGGCTTGCAAGCGATCTCAGCAGAGTGCAATTAGGAAGACATAAATATGATAATGAAGCTCTTATATCACATTTTTCTAGTTTGATACTGTATGAGCTTACTTTATTTATCTATTTAAAGGCTTTGATGCATACATTGATGTAAGAAGATGGGTTTATTCCTTGCCTTGGCCGATATAGCAGGAATAGCTCCTCTGCCTCTTCTTTGTTCTCATCAGCCATGTTATGGGTAACCTCCACAAGTGCCACTCCAGACAGTGCGTTCTTAAAGCCAGAAAGATTTTTGAGGGAAACCCATTTCAGAGCTAAAGATGCTCCCCAGTATCTACCGTTGCCTTTATCTGTGAAGTCAGCCTGACTCCCCTTTGACAAAAACTGCTGTTTCAGAATGAGATGAAGTTGTGGACTCTCAGACAGCTGAGGACTCTACAGCCTGAGGAGGACCTGAGCTTTGGTCAAATGAACAGCAGAGGACTAACTCCGACATTGGATACTTGTGACATTTGCTGTCACTGAAAAAGCCCTGCTCAACTGATGCCTGTGACACTGATGGAAGTGCAGCCCTGCACTGGGAAGATCCTTCCCCACAGCTCTTTACAAAACTTCAAGTAATGTGCACATAGTTCTGCAAAGGAGGAGAGAAATCCTCAAGGGCAGAAATGTCACTGAAGTGAACTTAAATCACATGAGTGATAACTCCACTGGGAGAACAGCAGACATCAGTCATCTGTGTGCTTGCTTAATATCCTCTGGCTTGGAATATTTCTCCTGTCAGTAATTTTGCTCATCTGCTGGGCAGCCAGGAGGATGAACAGAATTGCTCTTAGCAAACTAAAGCTATGGACCATTGCAAACAGTCTCTAACAAGAGCACTTGCCAAGCACCTGAGACTGATGATTCATCATTTTTCCCACTTTTATAGATACCTGGTTAAAGGTGCCAGATTAACAGCCCTGGCAACTAAACTCCTTCATCCCTCTCAGAGGCATGGCATGCAGAGGCAGATATGCACAGCAGGCTTGACCTTGTCCCTCTCCTCTCAGTTGTGAGAGAGATGCTCCATGATCAACCTCCTTGGACGATGGGCCTTTTCTCCCCATTCGTTGTAGCTACTGGAACCATTATTTGGGTGCAACAAAGAGGGCTAAACTTTTAGTACACACTTCTATGAAACAGGTAGCAAAGTATGCTGTGAAGGGAGATAGTACTATGAATCCTTTTTCAAGAGCGGGAAACTGAGGCTGAAAGCAATAAAACAATGTGCTCAAGATTAAAAAAAAAGAGTTGCAAAGCCAAAAATAAACCCTAAAGCTCCTGAGCTCAAACCTCTGTTGACAAAGCTGTTTAGATTAGTGCTTGATCAAAGACTGGAAGGTTTAATGCCTGTTATCTGCATTTAAGCTTTTTTCCCCTTCAGTCTCCTGAGATGTTGTGCCTAAACCCATCTTGGCTCATTGCACTTTGTTCAACAAGTTCCTCTTGGAGCTCTCCCAGTGTTACCTGCTTCAAATCTGCATTACATACAGTATTATTTTCTTTAAATAGGCAATTGTTAGTAACTTAGCCTTCAGCATAGAGAACATATGTATCCTGCAGCTATTTCAGTGCCAAACTGATCCATAGGCATCAGCTTTTCTTTCCCAAATCCCTGGGATTTTTCCACTTCACCTCTTACATGTGGGGAGAAACCTCAATAAAATCCCAGAACATCTGCTCGATCTTCCTTTAAAATTTCCTCTAATATCTCTGCTATGATGGTTGAAAAATCTGGTCTTGATTCTAAGTTCACATGTGACAAACTCTACTTTAGGCCTACTTAAAAAACATGACCAAAAAATCGAACTAATGAAACCTATATTTTTTTCTACCTTCACTTCCACCTGAAATGAAAAAAAATAAAACCGGGCCAAACCTACACTACTCAAACACTGACTAAAACCAAGCAGTTGCTCAAGAGATTTCTGAGTGAAACAGCTGCGAAACTTAGACTTGTGTCTCTAAGCATTGGAAATAACTGCAGTGACCAGTGTTGATAAAAATCAGGAACACAAAACTGACATTTAATCTCGATATGTAGCTGAACACATACCAAAACCGTGGCCCACAGCCTCCCTTCAAGCCCCAGGGTCCTGCATTTGGAAGCTCATCTGCCTCAGACTGCCAGGTCATAACACACTGACAAATACCTGTTAGAAACAGAGGAAAAAATCCAACACATTCCTGAATTAATATTGATTTTATGTCAATTGCTTTATATTCCCGCTTACGCAGACTGCAGGTCATTGATGGAGAGGATCCTCAGAAAGCAAAATTAAAATGAACTGTCATCCACCAGGGTTGAAAACAAAAGTTTCCCTAATAAGCAATAATGATTTAGAGGACTTCAGCATCTCCAGCTACTCCATAGTGTGGTAGAAATACAACTCTTCTTTGCTTTCTTTCAGCAGCTCACAAATCTATCAGGGGCTACACTTAAATTGAAGATCAAACAATCAGCGGATACTGGTAAACACTGAAGCTTCTTCAAAGTTCATGATAAAAAAAGAGCCAGGAGTAGCTTTTTTTCCTAGCAGGATCTGATGTTTGAAGTATAATGATAGATCTTCAGATTAGGCAGCTCTCATAATCTTTTGAGCCCTACTTTTCTTATATACTGTTATTAGTTGACAATTGCTCTCAGAGTACATCTTCTTCTCTCACACACACCAGAATAAACCCCATCAAAGCCAGGTGTAACCCAGGAGAGCATCAAACCCAATGCACCAGGAGTGCATTCAGCAATGCCTTTGTGTAGCCAGAGTAGCTGGATATATCTGGTGGCGTTGCTCCACAGTCTACCCAGAACAAACTAATTTCACAACAGAGTACTCTTAGGTCATTTTATTTTATAGATGCAATTTTCATTATGTTTGTGTTCTTTGTCCTCTCTTTGGGTCCCCTGCTCTTCTCATCCTCTATTCCTCTTCCATTTTTCAATTTTCCCTGCCTTTCAATTTTCTCATAGCTTTATCTCTGGATTCCCTTTACACAGCAGAGAGTGAGGTTGCTTGTCTCTCTGAGCTGAGATGTGATCTCTCTCTTTTGGTTATAAGGAGGCCAAAGTGATCTGATTTATTTCAAAATCCACCAAAGAGGATTTCTAACTTTCTGGTTCTTTTCTTTACACCTGAATTCCTTATTTTGTCCCTCCCCACGTTCTCAAGCTAATAGGGGAATAACGAGATGGCACTTTCAGCATTTGAGTTATACGTGAGTGTTTCCTGACGAGCAACGTCCAGCAAGCCCATGTCTATCCGAACCACAGCGGGCACTCATCTGTCAAAGTCCCTTTGACTAGTTGAGCTCAGTTGCTGCTTTCTAAGCACCAGTCCATACCATTGGAAATCTGACTGTACTTTCATGGGGAACACATAGCAGAACATGAGTAAATGTCTGGCTAAATGAGGCAAGGCATTTGGAAGTGGTTAACCTGTCCAACTTTGACAGAATGATTGATGTTAAAATTCAGAGCACTGGTATTTGAGAAAGCATCCTGTGTATACAGAGGATAAAAGCACCTGAGGTCTCTCAGTCAATCCTTCTGAGTAATAACTCCCTTGACTTTTCCAAATCTGGATTTAAAAGTCAAATCCAAATTTCAATGCAGCTGAAAGTCCAGACACCTGCCTAAGGCAGGGATGCCTTAGTCCTGTGTTTGAGGAGGAGGAAAGATGGGCTGGCCATCATGTTTGCAACCTTCTCCTTTGTCCTCATTGATGTTTTATTAATAGCTGATATCACATGAAAGCAGATTTTCCTTTGTGCCTGGCATTAAATGCTGATCAATATTAATGTTTGATTTATATTTCTGAGAAAGGGACAGCAAGAGGGAGCAAGAGTGAGACTGGAAACAGGATTTACATGAACTTCAATAGAGCTGTTAAAACAGCAAGGCTGGTGAAATAATCAATTGGACAAGGAACTGGCTAACAAATGAGGTCTGGGCTGTGACAGCATCTGGTCACAGTTCACTTAGGGCTGCAGGAGGAGGAACTGTGAGTTGGCATGAATTTTTGCATGATCTGGAAACACACTGGGCAGTGAGGCAGGATTTTGTGCCTTTGACTCACAGGACTACAGCCACAAGCAAGGGTCAGGAGACACCATCCTGCTGCAGCAGCAGAGAGGAGGCCAGTGGAGGAGGGACAAGGAAACAACTTGGCTGTGGTCTGAAGAGGTGCAGGTTGTGCCCAAAGATAAAGACTTTTGCGTTGTGGGGCTGGAGAGGGATGTAGCAGAAGGAGAAGCTCCAGTTAGAGTGAATGAACTTTCAAAGGAAGTGAAGATAGAGAGCTGGAGGAGGTAAAAGTGAAGCTGCTGGGCAGGGGGGACACATGAGGCATGCCTGGAGCCACTGGCACTTGTGGTGTTAAGCCAGAGGCATAGATATACATAGGTGTACAAGGGCATGAGGTAATTGGAGAAGGGGGAATGGCTTTAAGATGAA
>QWTY01021721.1:0-12420 GCA_008033365.1 Pseudorectes ferrugineus
TGATTGAGAGGAGCAGAGCAGAATTCTCCCATTGTAAGCCATGAACACACAAATGACAAGGCAGAGGATCACTGGGAGCAGGAGCCTTGGTGGGGCAGAAAGGGCTCATGAGGATAAAAGTCCCACTGGCTCCCGCAGAGGTGGAAAAACAGGAAGGCAAAAGGGGGCTGGGGCAGAAAGTCTCAGTATGACTTTCATTATCCGAGCGAGGTCCTGCAGCCTTGTTTTATTTCAGAGTACTTCCTTGCCTTTTATCTAAACACTTGAGTTGCAAAGTGGAGCTTTTTCTGCTCCTGCAGCAAGCAGATGGAAGTGGAGCTTGTCCAAGGAGAAAGCTTTCACATCTGGCCTCTCGAGCCTTCCCAGCTCTGAGTGACAGCTGAGGGCTTGTTCCCACTGGCTTCCTTGAAGATCTCAGCTGGAACAGTTCTCCCACAAACTCTCTGGCTGCCAGACAGTGTCAGTGAGTTATGGAGTTACCACAAGGCTTGGGGAGAGGACCATGGCTTCCATTTTGAAAATACAGGTCATGATCTGTGCCCGATGCCCGCCTGGCTCCAGCTGTGACATTATCTACTGCAGCTCATGCTCGTGGTCATACCCACGCAGCTGTGGTGGGTTTTCAGCAGGAGTTTTGCCAGAGGGAGTTACTGATAGCACTTGGGCACTGGGGAGAACACCTGGATACAGAGGGTTGTCCAAGAAAAGATGATTTCAGTTAGTTAAAAATAGTGTTAGCTCACATGAATTGGCCAATTCAATTTCTTTCCATTTCATTGGAATAAAAAAAGACATAGACAATCCTTTATATGAGCCCCACTTAGCTCATAATAAATGGCATAAAGTAAAGAATAAGATATCTGGTGACTTTATAGTAAGTTTATTGTAGAAATATGAATAAATTACACTGAGGCCACACTTAGCAAGCTACACTGTATTTTAACTACATTGCAAGTTAACCCGTAGGACCTGTGGCCCCTGCCTTGAAACAGCAAAGAAATTCTGGGGTTCTTTCCAACATGAGCATCCATGATGATCCAGATGGTGAGGAGCCAGAGGTGCTGCCTGGAGAGGCAGGGCAGGGAGCCCCTGTGAGCCTTGAGCGTGCTGTTGGCCACTTGGTGAGGAGACCCAGTGTGCCTAAACTTGTACCCTGGGTAACAATGCCCTGAATCGCTGCTGGGCTGCGTCCCAGCCTGGCAGGAGCCAGGGTTTGCTGTGGCACGGCCCTGCAGGGCACACGCGTCACCCAGAGGGGAGCCAGGGCTGCGGTCAGTCACGGGGGTTAGCGGGGCTCTGCACCCACTGCTGCTGTGTGCTGACAGCTCCTGGCTCCCCAGGCCCTTGGCGACCCTGTGGCACCCCAGCACTGCGAGCAGGGCTGCCACATCCCCTGCTGTCCCAGCGCTCTCCCGTGAGCTCTCCCCAGGTCCCACAGGTCTGCGTTCTGCGCTGGGAGCTGCTGCTCGTGCTGCTGGCGCGGCTCTGGCCTGAGGGAGCCCAGCAGCAGTGACAGCAGACACTGATGCTGTGCAATCAGGGCTGACATCCCTCACAAACCACCCATCTCTGCACTTGAAACTGACTGCAAGACAACGCTGTTGTCCTTTGCTTGTTTCCTGAAGTAAGCCAGACTCATTTCAAGCTCACAGATGAGTTTTCCTGAAAGCCAGTTATAATTTCTTTTATCTCTGCCTTCCACCTGTGCCAATATTTTGTTGCATATGAATTTGTACAGATTTTGCTCAGCACAACTCTGTGTGGTAGATGAAGTGTGGTTTTTTGCTTCAAAATTAAATACTGTACTAGAGGACTGCAGCAGTGGAGTAACTTCATGTAACTCTGATAGTGTTTGATCTGCTGTGCACAAGATTAAGACTCACTCATCTGCTGACATTGAAATAATTATCTGTTCTCTTTTTGGCCTGAGAACAGATACATGAAAATTGTAAGGCAATCCCCATCTACGTAAAAATATTCCAAGTTCCTTGCAAACAGTCTTTCCAGCAGATCTCTCTCCCCTCCTGCCTCTTTCTTCCCTCCCTCCTGTCCTTTTGTAGTCCTTCTCACTGGCCTACTCAAACATAAATCGGGTTCCCATGTTTTAGCTCGATTTTACTTGACTGGATTATTCAGTGTTCTCCACATTGTTTAGATGCAGAATGTTTCCTCTCACTGAGGAACATTTAAAGAAAGGGGAGAGGAAATGCTTCTGGGGTTTCACTGAGCTCGTGTCAAATATTGAAAATATATTCTCTGTATAAACCACTGACAGTAAATCTACTCTTTCTAGTTTAAAAAGGCACCTAGCACAGTTAAGGTTTTTTTCCTTGCTTTCTGCTGCCTCTGCTGCACTCTCTTTTCTTCTGGCCAGTGATTCTGAATCTGAGTAATACCCACTATTCATTAGGCTGCTGTAGACTCTAAAGTATATTAGAGGTTTGTGACCCTCTCATGAAGAACTAAACCACTGTCAGATTGAAATGTGCCTGCTGGAAAACTGAATGACTCTTGTCTGACCAACTGTATTCCTTCTCTGATATGTAAATTTCAACTAGAAGTCAAAAAAGTGGTGTAAAATTATGTAGAGAGCTGTGATACACATATATCTAGAGCCATAAATAGCTACCTGTGGATCGAAATGTCCTATAGTATAAACAGATAAATATTCATATATGACACCCATAATACACATAGATATAATCTGCATGTATTTAGAGTTATTTAGTTATTTTTAAATTATACTTAGAATTGGTTGCTAAGTATTTTGGTGTTTGTATCATTCTTATGTTAACCTTTCTCCACAAAAGTTAAGTACATGTACATGTTTAAATGCAATATTTTCCCTATTTTTTTTTAATATATTGCTCATCACACTGGAATCTCAGTACCACTTAGATAATGACCTTCACTAGAAAAAGAGATTAGTTCTTCATTTTTCTTCCCATTCCCACCTTTTTTCATATGTTTTTTTTCCTCATCACACTATAAGAAACAGATGACATTGCTTTAAAAAAGAAACCCATAAATTTGAGTTCCCCCAGCAATTCCAGCACTACTATCTTGTGGAGATTACTGAGTAAAACAAGCTTTACTGGTAATGACCAATGTTTTAATTCTCATTATTATAAGAATTAGCATGTAAGCATGCAAAAACTGGAAATGCTTTGGTTTGGCTGGATCTGATAATTATAAGTGAGGCTTCCCCATCCTATTTGCAAATGAAAGAACTTATAAAATTCTAGACTTTCTTGGCCATAGGTTTGGTTTCAACAAAGCAAGATATCTTGAGAGAAAATAGTTCGTAATGAAAAGAATCAACCAGTTGTGTTTTGAAAGCTGTGCTTAGAGATAAAATCCTGACCACACTGATGTGATCTGCCGGAGGATTTTACCCAGCAATGCTGAATGAGGATGGTGGCTGTGTCACCTCCTGGACACCTGTTCTGCTCATTTGAGATATTTTTGTAGCCCAGGTTGCAGAGATACCCATCCTCTTTTATACAATGTCTGCCACTGAGCTACAGGACAAACACTGACATTAATTACACTGGTCGCTGAGGCTTGTGCAGAGTCAAGGTTTCTCCTTTAACTAAATTTTTATAGTTTTATATTTCACATTATTTTCTTCTCGAAATCACTGGAGTGAACAGTACTGTCGTCTAGTTTAGTTACATTCCTCATGTTTTCAGTAATTAGTCCCATTTCCATACCCTAAATATATGAAAAGATTCTCTTGTCTCTTCTTGCAAACAGGCTAAAACAGCTCCTAGGGGAGGCATTTCGGAGCATGGCTATACGAAATGTATTTTAGAAAACAAACACGGTGCAGTGCCCAGAAATAATTTTTGCTTGGCTTTGAGTTGAATGTTTGATACCCCATCCAAAGCTTAATGCTGTAGCTTCCTATCCTTCAACACCCTCAAACATGGATAAACATTGCCAAAAAAACAGAACACAGATATTAATCGGTTCCAGACTATTAATTAGCTGAGGGCCAGATGAGGAGACTCCTGAGGAGTGAAGAGGGGGTGCTGTAACAGGAGGGAACTGCCCAGGGCAGGTGATTTCTTACAGTGGAGCAATAACCCTTCTCAAGAATGCTGTGAGGGTGGCTGTGGCAGCTCCTGTGAGGAGCCCTCGTTCACCTCCTGGTCTGGACTGTTCCCTCCCGTTTCCAGTGAGGCCCCACTGGTCTCTGTGGCTGTGGGAGTGCTCGGATGCTCCCGCAGCCTCCTGTGGGGTGTGCTCACCAGGGCTGGCTCTGCTGCTCCCAGAGGCACACATCTCCAGAGCCCCTCACCACAGGAGGGGCTGTGGGGGTTCTTTGGAAATGAAATACGATTCTCCTGCGCCGAGATGCCAAATATTCCCCATTTTCAGTAACTTCGTGCCTCCCGTTCCCATGGAAACAAGAAGGAGCTCTGCACACACATGGTCCTGCTTGCAAGTAGCTGTGGGTTATCAAGGAAGATCTGTGATGCACCAGGCAGCTGAAGGGTTTGGGTTTAGTTTTCCTATGAAAATGCTAGCTTTGAGCTGAATACAAGAATTTTTGGAGTCTACACAAAGCCTTGCCTGTAACTTCCCACCTTAAAGCTTGTACGTTCTATGACTGTAGAATGTCTAATACTCTCTTCTCGTGATTTCTCCAAATCAGAGATCAGCATAAATGGCTGTTGCATGTCCCTGAATCACAGTCCTGTGTCAGGTACCAGTCTGCCCCAGAGGTAATTAAAATGATGAAGCTCTTCAGGGCAGGGCCAGCTCATTTAGTTTAGAACTTATTAGTTTGAGTAGTCCACAAAAAGCAGACCTTTCCAACAGGGTGGGTATGAGGTAAGAAATAGCAGAGTGGGAGGCAGATGAACAGAGAAACTCAAGAAAGCAGTGAGAGGAAGCCCAGTGTCCTGCCTTGCTGGGCAGCGGTGCCAGAACTGCAGGTAAACACAGAGGGGAAGAGAGCATGTTGTGGGTCGTGGTCACATGCAGGTGATAATTCAGAAAAGAAAGGTTAACTGATCAGCCCATCTCCACACAGAAGACAAAGGTCAGGCAGGAGAAAAATTGCAGCCTTTGGGAGATCACTTTTGTGGCCAGTTCGCTACTGCAGCTTTCTCTAAATATTTTCAAACATAGTAAAAAAAAAAAAAAGGAATTAAAACCTACTTGGAAAAAAAAGGCAAACCCATTAAGGTATGCCCTTTCAGTTGTTTGATCAATACTGTTAGGACTAAAGGAAGTAAAACTTTTTTCCTTTTCAGGATTTTGAGCTGAACAACGAGCTGAAAATGAATGTGTTAAATTTGCTGGAGGAAGTTTTGAGAGACCCTGACCTTCTGCCACAAGAAAGGAAAGCTACTGCAAACATACTGAGGTAAATGCATTTCTAATTATTTCACATATTAACTGCAGCACAGAGTGACATAGCTGGGGGACTGGGTATTGTAGAATTCACAGGGTTGGGTTTTCCTCCAGAGGATTTAATTTTGAAGGATTACTAAGTGTTTTATGAGCCATAAAGCAGAGCCTGTTTTAAGTTTCATTCATAAAAATACCTGTGTTGGAAAACTTTGCTGCAGAACAGCTGACAGCCATGAGTTCAGCCTTCAAGTACGAGTGAAAACAGCTCTGTCTACAAAGTGTGAATATTTTATCCCCGCTGATTTTCATGTAAATCCTTCTACATTACTGAGGAGCAGTAAACATTTAAAGACTAAGCGGTGATTAAAATAAAACATCATGAAAACACAGCTAAATCTATGGTGTGCTTTGTTAACATTTCTGTAAGTACTCTGCAGGTAAGCCAATAAGGGTGCAATAGAGTATGCCTGCAGTTTCTAAGACCATTTGACAGGTTTCCCAACAGATCTGTGAAAAAAAATGGCTGAAAAGCTGGTCACTTGTGAGGACAAATATCAAACAAAAGAGAAGAAACACAGATAAGTTCTCATTAAAAGCACCTTTCTTTTTACATAAATAAAAATAATCCTCCTTTTAATAATACTGTGTGTGCTGCTATTCCAAGTAAAAATATTAAGTTTGTTTTATGTGTTTCTTTGGAAGAAACAGCAGGTCAAAAGAGCAAGAAGGATGAGGGTGATCTGGGTTTTGATAATATGTGTGACAGCAAAGGTTCTACTCACAGTGGGAAAAGTTGCCTTAAAACTTCCAACTTCCTAAGAAAATGTTTGAAAACAATTCCGGGTTGGCTGTTCCTGGCAGAGTACTGGGATGGATTTATAGGCCTTTACCATACAAGTTGGTTAACAATTTCCTGTACCCAGTTTCAAAACAGCCAAGTTCCACTAGCAGTTGCATGAGAAAATGGACCTTTGTATTTATGTGAAAACTATGAATTGTCTCCATTTGTGTCCTTCTACTGCTGTTCTAGGAAATGGTTGTTGTTGTTTGTCCTCTCTTCCCTCCTAGAACTGATTACTGACTACCTGAGCACACTGTCTGCTACGCCAGTGAATACAGCTCACCAGATATTCCCTTTTTTCCAAATTCTTCAAAAATTCAGACTGAATTTTTGACCATTCTCTGAAATTTCATGCTCTATTTCTTTTGCAAAGAAAAAAAAAGGGAAGAAAGCTTTTTCTTTTAGCCTTGGCTAAAAACTCCTTTATTGCTTTTCAAGACTGGCAGTGCTGCTAAACACACACGGATGCTGGACAACTTGATGTGAAATATTTCAATCCTACTTCAATGTGAATTAAATTTCAATACAATTTCTCACCCTTTCACTGGAAAGGGGAGGTGTTCAGATCACCTCAGGGAAATGTCTGGTAATTAAGAGTGATTTCCAGAGTTTAACAAAGCACTGTAATTACTGCTGCAGACACAGGCTCTCAGCAATGCTGTATAGTCAACTGAGTAAAGGGGATTACAGGATATAAGGAGTAATCTGCTGTTGTTTGTGTGTAACTTTATCTGTGATTGTGACACAGGAGTGCCCATTCCTTTATTCTTCCACAGTCCTTAATTTTTATTGCATATTATTAAAATAGAAATATTTGTAAGCTTTAAAAAACCCTGAAGGACTTGCTGGTCTAAGCAGGGACCTGCTCTCCTGTGGAGACTGTGAGCACTCAGGTCCTGGGGCATCCAGGGGTGCCTCTGCTCCTCCAGCTCCTCAGCGTGGTGGTGGGTTCAGAGGCAGAACTAGCTTTCTTTGACAACTTAACTTCGCAATAATCAGAATATAAAATGGGGGAGCAGCTTCTGTCAGGGGGTTTAGCTGTTCTGGCAGGTTGAAAACATCCTTGTACAGTTCTGGAACTGATTTCATGGAGGATGAGAAACAAACAGAGTCAGGAGAGATGACATTGACCTGCCTGTGTCCTGTCTGACAGCACAACTGCACGAACCCAGAGGGCAAACAGGTTTCCAGTGCCAGAGGAAAAAGCTTTTTCTGCATTTCCACTGAAAACAAAAGTGCTGCATGTGGTGCCAGAGGAGGAAGTGATGGCACGGGGTTTGTTCTGCGCCCCCGTGCTGCCGTGGCGGGTTCAGTAGGTCAGGCCAAGCACTGAAGCTGCTGTGCCCCAGACTGGGAGAGCTCTCACTGTTTCTTGTCTCCAGAGATCACTGTTTACTGTAGGGGGGAACCACATTCCTGCTGACCCAGAACTGCTCAGCTTCGGGCCAAGGTTCCACTGAGCCACCCTGGGGAGGCTCCACGTCCTGCAGGGTCCCTCCCACAGCATCGTTCCCTTTTCTGCATCACAGTGGGGATTCTCTGTCATGTCGGGTTACAGTCAATGTTCTGAGTGTTGAGAGAGGGCCTGCAATGGAAAATATTATTTCCTGAGTTCCTTCAGCCATCCATAGGTGCTGAGGGCCATTATGAAGGGTTTGCATTGCTAAAGAACCCTGTTGTGGGACCCTGTGTTTACCTGAAGCACCGAAGCACAAAACAAAGTGCAGACAGGGAATGCAGCATTCCTGCCACAGTCAATCCCTGCCACGGAGGAGATCCTCTCCACCAAAATTCTCTGAATTTTGGCATCCTGCCTCTTCCTCCATGGACAGTGACAGAACACAGGCAGGGACTTGTTGTGAATCCCCCTGGATGTCCTAAAGGCACCCAGGGTCTGTCTTCTGGCAGAATGTGCAGAGGTGCTCCCAGGCTTTGTGTTCCTCTCTTGGTTCCTGTTCAGTGTCTGGCTTGGAGAAAAGCTGCTCAGCCTATGCCCTGCTCTTCGGAGAGATGTCATCTTTCTGGTTTCCTTCTGAATTGAGACCTTTCATCTAACACTGCTTAGAGGGGAAATATAAATTACCTGGAACTGAAGGGCTTTTTTTGCTGTTGTCAGAAACCAATTTGTTTGAAGATTTCTGACAGCATGCTTTCCATAAGAAAGCACAGATCTGTCGTAACTAGAAGTTTTGATGAAACTTTCATTCAAAAGGTTTCTCTGGGACAGGTTGAAAATGGGGAGTAATGCAGTTGATGTGCCCTTCATAAAAATAGTCACTTACCCACTTGCTAAGTGAGTGCTATAAAATAGGCTTTTTTGTTGTTCTGCAGAGGTGCTTGCTGCAGGCATTTTATCTAAAACATGTATTCTATCAGAATTCTTGGTTGCCTGTCAGCTGTCACTGTAGGCCTTGGCTTCCCCACATCTCAGTTTTTGTAGTGTACTCTTGAGTCTGAAAGGTTGACAAATGCAGAAGGGGCTTAGGACAAGCATTTCTTGTCAAAAATTCAATTTCAAACACTCATGAAAGAAAGTTCATGTTTTCTGAGGCTTAACATTGGTATTTTTTATGTCTCCTTGAAGGGTATTGGGTAAAAATATGTCTTTTTACAAACTGCCCCAGCCTTTGCATGCATGCCCATGAATGTGCATAGACATTCCTTGGAAAATCCATCCCCTTGTCAGCAGAGATCAGAGGAGCAGGAAAGGTTGGCTTGTGTTCCAAAGATACATCATGGTCAGCTCTGGGAAAGGCTCTGTTTAGAATATGAATGACAAGGAAAATGTTGATGGGAGATGCTGAGCTGCTTCATGCCTTGAGTCATCAAACAAAGCAGCTGGTATTTCTTGCATGATGGGATTTATGTTGTGTGGACTGACAGGGTTTCTCTTCAGGGTAAAAAAGCTTTTTTAAATTCAGTATCTGTTCTGAAAGCCAGGCAAACCTATCAATGTACGTTTTGCTTGAGATTTTATCAGCCTTATTTACTAACCCCTGAAATCTAGATAAAATTAAATTGATAATGAAGCAGGAAGGTATAAATTCAGACTGAACAGCAGTGAATAAATTTGATAGATAATCCTATCTGGAGAAAAACAGATTGCTTCAAGAAACAGCTCTTCCTTCTTCTTCTTCAGACTAAACATAAATGAAGTCCAGGGATATGCAGACGTCAAAATGTGATGGGTGAACAATTTTTCTGCCTTGTATGATCTCACCAAACAACACATTTCAGGCTCTCTAACTTGCACTAGCTTTTAAATATTTTTTATATGCTTTATGTACCGCAAAGGAAGGAGGAGGCACATGTTAATATTTTCAAGTAGAAAATTATTTTAATATTTAGGCTGGTCAAGCATGAAGAATAATGAGAGAGAGAGAGAAAGAGAGAGAGAAAGAGAGAGAGAGAGAATCTTGGTGATTCTAAGAATTAGAAATATAATTCTTTTATATTTTCTTCATTTCTGAAGGTACTGGAGGTGTCACCCCGTGCAGTCCTCTCTGAGGGTGACACTGCCCAGGAGAGCCCCTCTGTGCCTTTGCTTTCTCTCGTGACTCTTTTCACAAAGATCTGCTTCTTCCCAGCTCAGAGGAGCTCTCCAGGGAGTGCAGTGGGAGCTGTCCAAGCAGGGCTGGTCAGCCCAGTGAGTGTCCCCAGTCCTCTGTTGAACCTGGGTGTCCCAAAGCTGACAACAGCACAGACTGAACTGGAAGCTGCTATTGATGCTATCGAAAAAAATACCATTATCCAGTCTAGAGATCTGTCCTCTGCAGATTTCATTGTAGCATATTTATGGATAAAAGAAAAGTTGGTTTTGGTTTTTTTCATGAGATCACTGTGCTAGAGAAAAAGCATCTGTTTAGAATGAGGGATTGAAAGTCTACATAAAACATGAGATGTCATGGTAGAGAGTACCAGGAGGCAAAGATGGGGAAAAGGTAACTGTTTTCAATCCTTTAAGAATCCCATGTTTCATATTTTATTTCATAGTAAGAAAATACAATGATTTCTATCTCAAAGGCAAGAACCTGTTCCAACATAAAGTAATATTTAAGTAACTCATGATGGATTTTACAAGATTGATGAGAATGCCTGGGGCAGAGGGACAGGGCCTGTGTGGTTTTCATTGCCAGAGGCTCTTGTCACAGGATGAACAACACCTTCCTGAGGCACCCAGGCATGAGGTACAGCACAAAATAAGCTGCTCTGCAGGACAGATTGCCAGGCTATTTACAGGGACTGAGGCTGCACTCCATTATTATCTGGGCAAGAAGCTTAGGGTTCTCCTGGAGAGGTAAACATGCCTTGCCCGTCAGACACAAGGTGTTTCCAGCCCTTATAAAAAAACCCAGGTGTTTTGTGTGGATTTGGAAGGCTGCAAATGAAGGGAAGGAGGTTTCTGAGATCCTGCCTGTGCGTATCTGCATTTGATTTTAGCCTAGCCCTCAGTTTGGCAAACCAAGAGGAAACAGCAGCAGCCCCCAGCAGAAGAACCTGGTGTGCTGGGCATTAAAGCTTCCTGCACACCCACCTGGTACAAACTCATGTCTCACCCCAGAGCTGAGGTCTCCAGGCAAAGTGATGCTTTCCCCTTATCCCTTTCCATGGTGCATGCAGAGTCTGCCCCACAGAGTGCAGCAGTGGGGACCTGGAGGGACCTGTTGTCGTGGGTGTCCTTCTGGAGTCATCAGCAGGACTTTGGGAAGGGTCCCCTGAACTGCCCTGGGGAATTCAGCTGAGCAGGACCCTCTGCAGAGAGCCTGACCCAGGGCCCAGCTGTACCTGCACCTTCACCCTGATGTTAAACTGAACCTCCCCTGAGGGGAATCAGCCCGGCGACTTCTGGGCATGTCATTGTGTCCTTTCACACAGCCTTTTACATTCTGACTTCTGTTCCTTCTCCCTAAATCTTCTCACTCCTATATTACATAAATCCAGTGTTTGAGTCTGTATTTTCCAAATGAAGGGGTAAGAGCTTGTAATTATGTGCCAATATGCTACATCAGGGTAGATGGTGTTTGATCAATAATTACTTTTGTGTGGTTAATTTTTGACCCATTACTCTGAAATGACCATAATAATAATAATAGGTTTTCTGTGGCAGAATTGGAAACACTCATTAACTGGAAACACTCATTAACACTTTTATTACTGAAAGGAAAATCATGTCCTTGCTACAAGTAAAAGCTGCAGTTTGCTGTCCATTTCCACACTGTGAGCTTGGTGTGGGACACTGAACAGGACAGTTTCCAGGATTCATTAGCTGAGAGACATTAAACCTCCAGGGAAATATTTTACCTTACATGTCTTTGATGTTGTAACACTTTTATACACTTTTACATAAAGCAAGACATGAGTTTTTAGGTAACAGGTTTTTTTTTTCTTTACCTCCTCAATTGCAGTCTTAGGATTTACTAGAGATAAACCATTTTGCTGATGTATGGTAAGGTGTTCCCATAACCATGGACAGTTTTATTTATATAGGATGTTCTGCTATTGTATCTTTCAGGACTCTTTCTCAGGATGATCAAGATGATAACCATTTGAAAATAGAGGATATCATTCAGATGGTAAGTTCATCTTGAAAGTTAAGCATAGATACTCCTTTAGAAATGTTGTGGGTTTGAGTCAATGAAATGTAACACAACTGCCACATGTAAAGTATTTCTGGACAGATACACTGTTCTTTTATACCAAGAATGTCCCTTTCAGTTTAGAGATGGTAAGAGTTTGAAGCCCATATCAAAAATGAACATGTCAAAACTTTAGTATTTGGACATAAATCTCAAGATTTTAAAAAAGGGAAATATATTAATATATATGAAATTATAAGTGCAGAATATGCAGAGTTTAATTAACCTACATTCATACTCCTGAGCTGGTGTGTGCCTGTCCCTCTATGAGTTTCCAGCCTGGTGTTTGTGTCATTTGCAATTGTTATTAATTCTTATTTCTCCTCACCCCGAAGTTAATTACAGCCCCGTGTTGAAGGCTCACAGGCAGCTGTCCATGCCCTGTGGCACACAGAGAGACCCCTCAGTGTTCTCCTTGCTTTTGCAGCCAGACTGCCCCAAGCCCGAGTGCTTTGAGACGCTGTCGGCCATGGAGCTGGCGGAGCAGATCACCCTGCTGGACCACGTCGTGTTCCGCAGCATCCCCTACGAGTGAGTGTCCCTGGGGGCACGGCCACGGGCTGGGCAGCCACCGCACCC
>QWTY01021722.1:7142-18473 GCA_008033365.1 Pseudorectes ferrugineus
TTATCCTTATCCTTATCCTTATCCATCCGATGCTGATGAAGGAGTCCATTTGCTCCTCCCCATTTCCCTTCAATTTGAACCTCCAAGAATCCCTCTTGCAGTCACCCTATTGTAGATGAAAAGGCATTGTAACATGGAGTGCAGTGTTTGCCCAAGGAACTGTGCCAAAATATTTAAACCAGGTCGATTTCTTTGCACAGAGAAAGATGATTGCATTCTGTTTTAGTGTGGTTTAATGAGTTACTGCTTATAATAAGTAAATACTATAAGTCTGAGAAAGTCTGTACGGATACTAACACTTACCTCCTACCTGTATTTTCTAGTCATAAGTCCTAAAGGAGGGGTTGTTGGTTCCTCATTTTGCAAGTTGAGGAACTGTTATTAGAGAAACTGAGAAAGGGCGAGGAAGATGGATTGCATCAGGAGCATCATAGTTTATGACCTTTCCCTCCAAGTTCCAAGAGCATAATCTAAATATTTAGAAAAAAAAATCAGGTTTTCACAAACCTCATTTGTGAAACATTGAGGGGAAGACCTTGTCTTTCTTTGCTGTCTGAATGTCACCTAGAAAAAGCAAAGCACCTGCAGACAATAACAAGAAATAGTCACCTTGGTTTACTTATCCTATTATAGACAAAGACATGGCATGAATTCCATAGTGGAAAGGTCTGATCTAGTAATTTAAAAATAAGCATTTAATACCTTTTGAGGTAGATACCTTGTTGTATCTGAGAGATATCCATATAAAGCTGGCAGACGTAACCCCAAAGCCAAAAGTTATTCATACTTCTGGCTTTCCGGTTGAGACAGCCTGAGACATCTAGAGTGGCATTAAAGACCTGTGCATGGGCAACCAAGTAAAGCTGGAAATATTTACTATTCTTCCTAACAAGTAAAGACTTAAAAATAATTTTTGTGTGACTGAAGATGGATCCAACCCACTCAGAGCTCTCACACATCACAGAGGTTTGTAATGTGCCAGAACCCCTGTTCTGCAGTTCATCATTACTGTGCAGTTGAAATCTGGCTTAACCACTTTGAAAGGGTGGTGCCTGTCTTGCATGCACAGTGCCACAAAGTAGGATGATCCTGTTGAAAAGTCTAATCCTATACCTGTCCTAAATGAGCCAAAAGTGTGCCCATAATTCAACACAAAACAACTGCAATGGCTGAGGCACAACAGGGAGCCTCAAAACAGATGTGGTACAGGAGCTTGAGTGATATTGTTTTACTTCAGTTGGCTCCTTCACCTGACAAGCAGGTAAGAAATCTGAGAGTGCTGAGCCTCTCTCAGGATTAAAACTTTAATTAAATAATGAGATGCGTTAATGGTCTGGTATGTGGTAGTTTGGCCTCAATTCACGATGATAGGCTCAACATTAACCATTTTTCACTGGCTGCCAAAGTAAAAAACCCAGAAAGCCAAGACCAGCAGGCAGCATTTCAAGAATATGTTTAAAGAAAAAATGCTTCCCATTCACACCTCACAGATTGTCTACCAAGAAATCAATGAAGTTAAATAACCCGTGTCAATTTTGGACATAGTTTACATTTTATAGGCTTGGATTTTGATTCTTATATTGATTTTATGTCAATATAAATCCTTCACTTCAAAGGAGCTACTTGACTTAAATCTGTAACAGAACATAACAGGACCTATTTGCTTTTATCAAGGATCTTTTGACTTCACTGGTACCAGCCTTACACAGGAATGGTCAAAGGACTCCACTATAAATTGTAGGGCTACTTAATTTCATTTTAAGTACATGCCACATAATTACATTGCTAAGACAAATTCATTCTGCAGGCTATGTTGATGCTAATTGCAAATAAAAAGAAGGCAAAAGAAGAGAGCTCAAAAAAGACATAAATCTTGAAAGTGTGTAAAATCTAATTTGGGGACCTCAGTACGTAGATAGAGGAGAAAAAAAAAATTAAATTGGATCAGATATTCAAATAATTCCTTTTATGACCCTTAGCATAATGGCAGTGCAGGAAAAAAAGACTGTCAGATCTCAATTACTTAAGATTTTGCAACATCTGAACACAAAGGTACAAATGAAGCTCGGTCAGTTTACCTTTTGGTAATGACATTGGTGTTCCTCTTGAGGGAAAGGCCATTTTGCCTTGAGGTATTGAGACTGAAAAATAGCAGCTCAAGTTATTGAAAAGTGATAATGAAGAATTTTTCAGTCTAAGTCTTTTGAAAGTAAATTCCAGTTTTATGACTTCAGAAGTATTTGCGAACTCTTTTTTTTTCAGGTTCATAGACCATTTCTCATGCCATAATCAGGTTTTGCACAGGAACCTGCTGGGCATCAGGAATGTGCAGCTGTTTGACAGCTTTGCTGTGCACACTTGGCAGGAGCTGTTCTCTTCTTGGTGGCTTCTTCCTCTGCCCAGCTCTGGAGTGAGGAGAGGTTTTGTCATCAGCAGATGCCTGTTCTTCAAGGGTTTCGCGATTTATTCCTTTCTTCCACACTCCCAGTACTTGGGAAATTTTGGACAATGTCCTTTGTATACAATTGGAATAAATCCACATGTAAAATTACAGAAGATGACAGTAAAATGGTATATTTAATCTTTTTCTGTCAACTCATATGGTTCATATGGCCTCTCCTGTTTTTCCCTCTCTTTTCACCAAGCCCTGCCCTTTTTCCGTATTGAATGGCCAAAATGTTTTTTCCACTCCTGCTCTTTAAAAAGCATACTTTCTTTTCCATTCATCCTTTTTTTTTTATTATTTTTGTCTTTGCCTGTCACACAACACAGGTTTATACTTACTGCTTTCTCTGAAAGATGGGCCTTGGGTAAAGACATAAATTCCTCATGAGTGCAATTAGTAATAGTCTGTATACCTCGCCTTCAAAATTTGTTTTCACAGGTCACCCGATCTGGCTGTGTCTGCTTTCAGTTAGGCAGCTTGTGGAAAAACCCTGAATAGGTTTGTCTTGCAGAAAAAATCATGATTTATAGCCTTGTCCATAAGGAGGAAACAGAGAGAAAAAGAAGAAAGTATAAGAGACGTCAAAGATTATTTTAGACATCGTGTGTGCTGCCAATATCATTCTGTGTAACTTTCATTTTACAATTCATTACCACGAGTTCAGGAATTCACAGGTGTTTACAATACTAAAAATGAGCTAGCACCAGCTTTGGGGTGCACTGGCAGAGCTTTAGAGCTATGGAGAGGGAACATCTTTTTGCTCTATAGATTTGTTTCAGTAGGAACTTGGCAAATGCTGGAAGAAGGACTGATGGCCCCATGTTAACTGCTTGTAAGTGCTGCTACTCTGATGTGTTTCACTGTCAACTTACATTTATTTTTCACCGTATTTGTTGTGCCTTGGATGAAAAAATTACTTGTTGAATAATTAACCCACTGTATATCCTGCTATTGTGTTTTCACTGGGGAAATAATGATTATTGCTTGTTGTAAGGAAGGTTAGAAATTAAAAAAAGTTTCAGACCCATCTGTAATAATAGGAATGACACAGCTGAAGCCTTGTCACACAGGACCTCCTAGTCTTCACAGTTTGAGTGCTTGCTGGAGGGCATAATGTCATTGTTGATGCAGTACTCTCAGTGACTGGCACACAAAAACTAATGTAGCTAATACCAATAAACATTCACTAGGGTCTTGAAAGATAAAGATGATCAGAACCTTGAAGTATAGCCACAACTCAAATGGGAGATAACGACCGAATGAGACCTTGAGTGAGAAATTTGGTCAGTTTTCTAGAAGCCAAGATATTGTATGAAGACAGATAAAAGCTTCACAAAAAAAGAAAATGACATACAGGAGAATCATAGAAAAATAATTTTAAAATTACTCATGGATTGTGTGCCAGTTATTCCATTAATATGATTTTTGGAATTAATGCCTTTAGACTTTTAATCTATGTCTCTGTTGCTAAAAAGAGAGTAGGAGTGAGCTAGAGTGCTGGACTGTGATCATGCCTGGTGCAAAATAGCTGGCACACAGCTGGCATGATAATGACCCAGGTCAATTAGCACTTTTTGAGGGATGGCTGGGCAAGGGTTGGGAGATTTTATGCAACAGGGACAATTTCCAAAATCAATATACATGAGGCTGAATGAGGTTTTGCTTCTCTCCTCTCAGGACAGGTCTCCAAAACTGTTCCAGGAGTTTCTAAAACAACAATAGTGGAGTAAAACACAACACATCTCAAAAGCAAGGACCATCAGTTTCACACTGCTAACATGTCACTATGAGGGGCTCTAAATTAACCCTTAAAATATTTCAGACCTTTAAGCTTCAGAAAACAGCAGGAATGAGAACCATGATTCAGAAGCACAAGGTTCTATTTGCATGGGCTTGGAGGACACCCAGGACTCAGCACTGTGCAGAATGATTGTAGCTTTCTGGGCTCTTTTATTTAGCTGTGGGTGGGTAGTCTTGGAGACTTTCTCTATGTCTATGCCAAAATGTTTATTGAAATGCCCAACTCTTTGGTAGATTTCTTTCTTATCTTCTCTTGCTCTCTGGCACCTGGGTAATTACATTATTTTATTACTATTCTTTTAATTTCACTTGTTGCATACTTATTTATGCAGACCTAGGTAATCTTTAGCAGTAAGCATCCTTGAAAATTTCATTTCACTAGCAAGATATATAAGAACAGATTTTTATATTCCTCCTTTTTCCACCTACATATTCCTTACTCTATTCCCAGTGAACATAATGCTGACACTTTAACTATAGTATCATCTTTTTCACTTTCCTCTTTGTATGTTGGCAGTACTTTGCATACCAGCATTACATATTCCAGAAGTTCCTTCTCTGTTTCTGGAGAAAAGACATTATCATACCTCAAAACTTGTCACTCCCCACCCTTAATTGTCTTTAGCCTTTTGCTAAACAACATTAAACATTTCTACTCAACAGCACTTTTCTTCTTAGAATGAGAGATACAACTAACACCGATTGGACTGGTAGCTTCTCCTAGACTTGGCCTTGCAGCTCAGAAAATGTCATTACCAGTGCTTTGAGATACAAATAAAAAAGTCTTTTCATGTGGAAGAATATTTCCTGACTACTATACCCTCATTTGCCAACATGTGATACTTGGGAACTGAGCTGCATTACCATACCTATAAAAAGAGCAATCATAGCAGTGCTAGCAGCCTTGACTGCCAATATGTCTTGGTAATCTTTTATATTATAGCAGTGTTGTTACTGCCACAATAGGTTAGGGTATGTCACCATTTCTATTATTTTTGAGACCACATTTTTCAGAGCTTTATAACTTTCATACTGTGATAAACACTGAACTGAATCTCTATATGTGGCTTGTCAGATTAAATAGATGAAGACATAGTGGCTGGATCTTGGGTGGTATATTACAACAAAATGGTAAAAAAAGACAAGAGCAAGTAGATTTCTCTAACTTTTGATAGGATGAAATTTAAACATTAGTAAAAGGGAACATAAAATTTTCTCTGAAATTAGGCTCACTGTTTTTCATCCTGAAAAGATTCCTCTGTTATCTGTGTGAAGTAGAACTAAAATCCAAGAGCTCCTAAGACCTAGGATGGTATTACATTTTTACCACTTCTGTAGATTAAACAAGGAGGTTATTCTCTACTGGGGAATACTCCTTGCAAGAGCTGGCAGAACAACACGTTCAGAGTGTGGGCGGGTGGTTCTGAGGGATGTCTGGCAATACCGACAGGAATGCTAACAGGCAGACCGTCAAAGAAATGGAAAAACTGCATATCCGATGAAATAATGTTAATAAGCTCTTTTAAGAGGGTCATGGCATTCCTCCTTCCCACGGGTACCTCTCTGCAGTTTTCTGTGCGGTGCACGAACTGATACAATAAGCCAAGATTACAAATATGTAGCCCTCCTCATCAAAGATGACAAAGCAAGAGCTTCCAGCTAAGATATTAATTTTAATTCACAAATCCAGGCAATATTTGGAGAAGTGAAGAAAAAGCCACTTAAACAGGGCTATCAGTTTGTAGCAGCATACTTGGATATCAGGTTGCCACGGTAGTTATCCATATCCGGTCGTTAAGAAGGCAAATCCTGCAATCAACAGACTGATAAACAGGTGCTTCTTCCTGCCAGAAACTCCTGCCACCTTTCCATCACGTCTTTGTGTATCCACAGGTCCCTATGCTGATTCCCAGCTGAGAGAAGCAGCACTCAGCTTGGGCTGTCTGTGTTTGGATGTGCTCATACCCACATCCTGAATATCTGTCAGTCTCTCTGAGTATGTTCAGGGCAGAAAATGAATTCCAGCATAAAATCAAAGTGAAAACAAAAATCTGCTTGCAACACCTGCATGATGCAAATCTTAAAATGGTACTTCCTTATTTTTCCAACATTTGGTTTTGTTCTTTTAAGTAAAGTCAAATAGACAACAGCAAGACACAGCTGATTACGAGGAGCATTCTTTAAACTGCAACACTGTGCAAAACACGCTGACAAGATTATAAGGCAACAAACTTTGCAAGGATCTGTGGGCATATGTCCTTCCCAGTGGAGATGAAAATGCCCGTATGATGTTAGAGGATTTCCTGAGATTCACAGGCACTGTCATGTAACAGTAAAAAGCAAACATTAGCAATGAACTTTTAAAAATTATTTGGCTTATCCATACTCATCTTTCACCTTATTTGACTGCCCTGAATATTTTACTATTTGACTATTTGATAGTTAAATATTGAACTTTCCTGCGAGTCCTTGTGTAAATTTAACTTCACATTTATGAAGTGCACAGAGATTTTAAAACACGAATATTTACACCAGAAGAGTTGCATGCTTAGGCGAGAAAAGAAAAAACACAGTGTTACCTTGAGCAATGGCAGCTGAGCTGTAGAGATCACATCTAGCCCAGCAGTCTCTTCTAACTCTCGAATTCTCATGCACAGTCCAGCCTTGAGTCCATGCTGGGGCATACACTGTGCTTTCTCTTCTGAAGCTTGGCTTCAGCATGAAAGGTACTTGTGTGAATAAACCAGGGCAAAATTAAAATAGGACTACATGGTGTGCTGCAAAGCATATCTACTCTGCTGGTCAGTAAACACACATTTTTCCATTTACTATATATATAATCACACAGAAAGCTTTACAAGAAACCTGCAGATTTAAAAGTCATCAAAAGTAATATTTTTTTCAATAATTAATGAGATTTAGGAAATGTAATCTGCTCATAGATATTCCACTGCACAATCATGCTAAATGCATTCTTATATGTTTATATATAAACTGTTTGATTAAACTTGATTTCTATTTTAGTGGAAATTATTTATATAAAATAATTTTTTACTGGAAAAGGTGCATTTGCATTGGAAAACCAAATGCAGAAGTGAAATTAATCAAATAACAGAAATTTACCCTGTGGGTGGGACAAAACAATATTTCCTGGTTTATATTTTTAACAAGCTATTTACAAATTAATCACAAGCAAAAATCATTCAGAAAAACTGGTTATAGAGCTAAAAATAAATGTATGTTTTACATACATTTACATATGTTTTGCAGCCTGCTACAGGCAGTGTATAAACTAAGACACGAACTTTAATTAATATAGATATTGAACATTATTCACCCATTCTAGCAGTCATCAGAATTTGCAGCTGTCTTTGCATAAAAAATTTAATCTATTTATGCAGGAATGAAATAGTGGGAAAAAAACTACTGATATACTCATAACATAATTTTCCATAACGTATTAATGGGAAATGATCATCAATACAAATCTAATCATTAAGGAAACAACTCAACAGAGAAATAAAGAGAAAATAGAGCAGCCGAGAAAACCAGTAATGTGGGTTTATAAGATTTGTACAATTATGTTTGTCTCTTTCGTTTAATTACAAGGTAAGATATTGGTATACATCATTTTTATTGAGCTGGAAGGAAAGCTTTGCTCAAACAAATGTAATCAGATTATTTCTTAAAAAGTTATATTGTGTCTGTTAATACTTACAAATAAATCATGCTCTGGATTTTTGCAGTGGATGATTGCTGTGGTGCAGAATCACTGTGAAAGCCAGATTGATCACAATAAAGAAGGTAAAAAATTCTTATCTATACTTACTAAATGAGATAACAGCATACAAAAATATTAAAGCTGCATTACTGTTCCTCATTTCCCCAACCCTTTCCACTGTTAGTTTAGCATCAAAGATGGTGCTCTTCTGTACTCTTAGTGATTAATTTTTCATTTCCAGATCAAGGGTGTATTTGTTTTCAACCTATTAAAAGTCTTTCATTCCAACCCCAAATATTTTATTGCAATGTTGTTGATAAACATTTTCTGAATAGTGCAGCCCTGAATTCTTCTTGGAAATTTTTTTTCTTGAACAACAGGCACTAGAAAAATCAGGATATGAATATTTTTCCAGAGAAAGATTTATCAAATATATATTCTCTTTGATTATAACAGTGTTTCTTGAAAAATATGGATCCCAAATCCAAACAAAAAAAGATATAAAATGACATTTTATCATATTTCCATTCAGCATCAGCCATAGTCCACTTACATATTCTAGGCACAAAAGTAACATGAGAATTAAAATGTTAGACAAAATGTATGAATACATTTCATTAAATATTGGCCTAAATTTCATGAGATGTTTTCCCTACATTTCTATTTATCAAAATAATCGGAGACCCAATGTTTTTTTCCCATTGCATTTTCTAAACGTCACTTTTGCCTTGAAGTTTCATCAATGCCTAAACGTTTAAAATTAATTCTTGTTCAAAATGAGAAATCACTTCAGTGTTATATGTAGATCAGAAGACATTTGTACGCCTTTTTTTTATCCTCAGATATCTGTTCCCAAGATCTCAATTTTTCGTCCCAGCTCAGTATTTTTTTATTAATTTGAGTACATACAAGGATATGTAATTGTCTTGGTTTAAGACATTTTTAGAGGTGGTTGGTCTAAAATGAGTTACTTCCCCTTTAGTTTTAACCAATCCCTTTCCACCAATAAGGAGGGACGAATAAGAGTAGATGTAAGTGAAAAAAATAACAGTTTACTAAATAAAATGAAACTGCAACAGGTAAAAAATAACAGTAATAGTCACTTGTTACAAAGTTGCTGGAATCTCATGGACTCCAGGCGTCTTAGAGAGACAGTAACAATTTTGGACACAGATAGATATGGAATACAATAAACTTTTTGATTACCCAGGACAGTAATCATTAATTTGCAAATGCTTGTACTGATCCTCTTGCATCAACAGGCTCTACTTTGTAATCTCAGCACATTACTTAATGTGCCCAATGAAAATCAGTCATTATATGTGTGCCAGGGGACTGGCAGATTGTGGGTGCTGCTGTGAGCCAGGGGACCCTGAGGGTGATGCCAGCTGTGTGCTTAATCCTTACTGGGCACCTCTAGCCTTGCCAGTACTAATGTTACATTCTTTCAATCAATTTATTCAATAAAAAAATGCAGCTTAGTACTAAACTGCTAAGTGTCAAACATTTTGGTATCAGCTATACAGAAAGGCATGTGTTCAGCTTAAACAGGTGTTGGTGACACATTCTGTGCCAGTAGTACTTGGAAATCAAGACCTGAAGGTGTTCAAAGGTCTCAGCTGCTGTTAAAGGCAATTATCAGAGTCTTTTACCTGACACACAAGCGTCCATAAATTGGTAGTGACTTTCCTTGAGGTTCTGTTATTAGCTGCAAGAACTGGACTCGTACTATGTTGATGTTAATATTTTATGAAATATAGGTGTGAAAATGTCTGAATCTAGAAGACAACAAAACACAATGTTGATATAATTTCTTGACCGTTAAAAATTCAGAGCTGTGTTGAGTCCTGTAACCACTATTCCTCTTTGTGAGTTTTCTTTCCAATAACCCTTTGGGTTTGTTTTAGCATGAAATATTCTTGGGATCAAAGGGTGATTTGCCATACCAATGGACAGGAGGCAGGTAATGTTGTGTTGGGAACATTTGTGAGCACTCATTTTGGCTGATCTCAAACATTCAGCCTTTGTACAACTGTTGGTGTAGGTAGAGTCTGGGTGGAGGATCTTTGGAGATTGATAGGAATACCATACCAGTCTCATTATCTGAGAGCTGAGAGAGACTTGTCACTGTGCTTAACTTCTACACAACAGAACAGTACAATCCGTGGATCAGGAACTCTCTCTAATTCTAACAAAGACTATGGTTGGATAGTTCTTGAAGAAAATTTCCCTCTTTTATGTCACAAGCAATTTTGAAGGAAAGTTTAAGGAAGAGTATCTTGGGAAAACTAGAAACCTTTGGAAAATAAAAATTTACCCTGTCCCAGGATATTAACGCTTTATTGAGGCGGAGGCTGTTCCTGTGCTTCTATCTGATGGGAAATTCTGTGCAAAGTTATTTTAATGATTCATTTCAGAAAGGCCAAATTATTTTTCAGCATGTATAGTCCAAGCAAGACTGCAAGTTTAATAAGTAATTAAAATCTACATTAAAGATGAGAACTTGGAGATACAACTGATTCCTCATAAAATGTTTTATTAATTGAAAGGCTAACCAAATTGTCAGACTGTATGAATATCTGCATGAAGACCAGAACAGCTCTTTAAGATGTTGCGTGGGTGATTAAGCACTTGCTTTTCCTGTTCTACCATGTCAAGGTCAAAGCCCTTGTCCTCACCCTCAAGTCCTGTTGCAAATGTTTTAAGATTTAGTTCCTTTTTCTTTTTGCCTGCCTTACGCCTTCCAATTTAGTTATTTGTCTCTCTGAGGTATCATCTGCTGCCTCCTTTTTCCATGGTCAGCAGTAACCCTGGTAAGACATCCATTGCCCTGTAAAGCTGCCCTGGCAGCTGCCAGCTGGCCAAGCCTCCAAAGTGGTGATGAAAGCATACCAGCATATGCTTGGCTTCCAGTTTTGTGATACCGTACATGACTACATCCTTGAACCAGCAGTTGTCCTTTTATGTTGTAAGCACTTTGGGGCTTCTGGGGTAACACATACATTTAACTTCAGACAAGAAACTTCCCAGTAAGAAAATAAATTATTGAGGTTGCAAAGCAAAGGATTCAAAAGATACAAAACTCCTCAGCTAGATTCATTTTCTTAGTAGATTATATACTTCTGGATGTAGCCTTTTATTACACAATCACTTTTTTTTTTTTTTTTTTTTTTTTTTTGCACAGTTGCTGCTTTAACTAGTGCACGGGATAGCTGGAGCTCTGAGGATTATGTAGCAATTCTCTAAAACATTTTTGTTTCATCTTTAGCCATAACTTAAAAGCATGTATGGAATAAAGCAAGAGTTTTGAAAAGAGTAGCCAGAGGAGGGCAGATGTACGCTACCTTGAAGACCTGGGTGTTTT